>ML682014.1:27353424-27557535 GCA_007922195.1 Podocnemis expansa
TTTTGTTTTGTTTTGTTTTGTTTTGTTTTGTTTTGTTTTGTTTTGTTTCCCATAACAAGATTTTCCAGGGTTTCTTCCAACTGAGCATATACACAGTAACTTCAGGGCACATTAAAAATTTATCAAGAGCTCAGCAACTCTTGGGCTTCCAGTTAGATGTCCCAATTCCCTATTAGGAGGAGTTGGCTTTCCTTTGTTTTGCATTTTCAAAGTGCTCCATTAAGTTTAAAAACGTTCCATTAAGTTTTATTAAACTAATTAAATTGAGAGAGGGAGAAGTTGCACTTTACACACTAGGCAAGAGCTATTTCACGGAGAAAGCCTATTACTATTACTAATCCAGAAAACACTTTGAGAGGTTAGGTTTATTAGGGGCGGGGATGTTAAACAAACAAAAAGAAATCAGACACTGCCATTCTGCCAAAGGCATAACCAAAAAAAAATAATCATAATGTTATGTGGAATTTTTCAGTTTTGCATTTGCCTTTTCCCATAGCAATTTATATTTTCCTTGCCACAGGCACAGTGCTGTTATGATTCATTTCAGAAATGTTGACAGTGTGGCCAGTTCTCAGTTTTATCATACTTCCCATGACATATTGTATGTTTCTGAAACACTAGCTTCCCACATCATGTGATTAAGTTTGAATTTTTATCTTTCATTAAGAAATAAAATAAAATAAAATAAAAATGTAAGATTTTAGCTCTCATGGTTATGAAGAACTTGAAACAGTGATTAAAAAGACTCAAAACCCACAAACAATTTAAGAAAATACTGCCACATTTATGTCTTTTAAAAAATATCTTGATACTTAAGCCAATTTTGTCATTTGGTGGGGGAGAAGCTGACTCATGATTTTTACACGTTTCAGGGTTAGCAATGGTAGGCTAAGTATATGCTACTTCAATTGACAAATCTCTTTCGTCTGCTTTACTAGGAAACTAATCACAAGTTAACAGATGTTACTTTTCAATACCTTCTGTTCAGTTGTAGTTGTAATTTTTATGTTCAGATTCTGTGTGATAGTATACATAATGCTCTTGGTCACTTGAGAAGGAAAAAGTTATTGGGCAGAAAGTGACCTCATTTGACCTATATTTGTCTGATTTCATGTGTATTTCATATAACATTAGGGCAGATCATCAAACAGCATTAAATTTACCTAACTCCACTGACATGAACGGGGCTCTCCTAGATTATAGTACCTGAGAATCTGATCCATAATTATGTAAGTATGTGTAATAAGGCAGAATGATCTCCCTCCAAGTTTGACAGGGAGAGGCTACTACTGACTGCCTGATATTTGGAGACAATCCACTCCAGCCCCCACACTGGAAACAAAGGGGCAGGCTAGGATCCTCCATCTGCTATGCACAGCATGCCCCAGGGGTGTGGACGCCACCCGGGATATGCCCCCCTGTAGGCCTCCACCCAGGGCAGGTAAAGAGTCCAGGGCTCCCCAGAATGGCCTGGGTTCCACAGGTGGCTTTTACCATTGCCTGGCTCCAGCTTCTTGCCTGGCTAAAATCAGGGCCTCAAGAAGAAGAAGAAAAGAACGGAGTGTGGACTTATGATGAAGACTGGGACTAAGGTCCACGGGGAAAAGGTTGGTACTGCCGGTAAGCCTCAGACAGGTGCAAAGAAACACCACAGAGAATCTGGAACAAACACTGTCCTGAAGTCATTCAACTCAACACTGGTATTCAAAATATACATTTTGGAACTGTCCTGGCTAATTCAGGATGTGGGCAACCCAGCTGGGACCTGGAGGAGTGGGGTGGGCCTGGAATGCCCTGCTACCAACCTCACCCTTGTCTTGCAGCCTCTCTCCCTTATGCTAGAAGGCATTTGCTTTCTTGGGGGTATTGCCCAGTTAAAGGCTGTGTGTCCCTGGACTATACTGTAATTGCAATTTGTCCCTAGACTATAATTGTTCTAGTCTGAAGGCTGAAGTTAAAGACTGCTTCATGCTGTGCCCTGCTCATAAGGCCAAAGACCCAGTCTACATTTGAAATTTCTAGGGGGTAGCCGTGTTAGTCTGTGTACAGCAAAAACAATGAGAGTCCTGTGGCACCCTATAACTGAACAGATTACTTAGGCCCCAAGAAATCTGTCAGTCTATAAGGTGCCACAGGACTTTCAATGATTTAGTCTACATTTGATGTCTGACCCAGAGGCTTGGACTAAAGACCGCTTGTTCCTCAGCCCCACACAGAGGGCCAGGTCCTATAGACTATGAATTAACAATGGTTTGCTGCCTTATGAAGTAGAGTAGAATGACCTTCCTCCAATTCTGACAGCGAGGGGCCACAGTCAGGCAGTACAACACAGTAATTATAAATATGCCTTTTAATGAAAATACCACTGAAATGATTGTTTCAAAAATCTATAAGAGTAACAAATAAAACAGCCAAGTGAATGTAGATCATACAAAATGTTTCCTAATTATAATGGTATTATAACAAAATGGAAAACTCACTGTATGGTAAGGGTGAAAGGTGAATGTAAAGTCAAGTGAAATTACTAAAACAAAGATATTTCAAAAGACCATCCATCATGATTTCTGACACTAGACTGATTAATATTAAACTCTAAAAAATTATGATGGAGATTGATGCATTTTCCTTTTGTAGCATTGAGAGAATGACAAATTTAATTTCAAAATGGATTCCTGGATGTTCAGATTCAGAAGAAGCTCTTTTTTTTGGGGGGGGGGGGGAATGCATTCTGATAATAATGTTAAGTTTATGTACTATCTTTCTTCAAATGCTTCCAAAAGCCAATTGGCAAATTTAAGATCTTATTATAAAGCCCCTCCCACACTCAAACAGCTCTGAGATTAGCATTGTTTACAGACTCCAGACAAATTAGTTGCTATGTCAGCATGTTACAATACATAACACCTGCAAAATCTGTCCTCATTTCTCATGTTCTGTTTATTACTAGCATAATCCCAAATTGCATCTTACCCAGCAATATTACATACCTGGCTAATGTTTAATTGTAACATGTTGCAGTTAGGAGTTGATGCACTCTGTGACAGGTGGCATATCTCTCATCCATGTGAAAGGCATATCACACAAATTGGCTCTTTGGCTCTGCATGCATCAGTGGAAAAGGCAGTGTGTGACATGCTTTTCATTTCCCTGGTCACAGAATGCTGTAGCAGCCTCTCATTTTGCTTGAACACATTTCATCCAACTATGTTTTCTCTATGTAGGCTGTTGAAACAATGCACAGATATTATTTTAACTCATATCAGTAACTAATCTGGACTTACATGTTGATTACCGTAGTTATAGCAGTAGTTCCTAGCCTTCTTGACTCAAAGGCTGTGTTCACACACAGGCATTATTTCGATACAAGTTGTGTTGAAACAACTTGTATCGAAATAATGCCTTATTTCGAAATAACTTAATTCGAATTAACCGTTTGTTAATTCGAATTAAGGAAAAAAGCTCAAAGCGAAATAGCAGTTTCAGGCAACAGTTATTTTGAAACAAGTCACTGTTGTTTCGAAACAACACGTTCGGACGGCATTGTTTCGAAACAACATTGTTTCGTCCCCACATGGGGTTTAAGTTGTTTCGAAACAACTGTGCGTCGTGTGAACAGGGTATTTCTTATTTAGACACAATCTCTGTTGTTTCGAAATAAGAGTGCTGTGTGAACACAGCCAAAGGCCCCAAATGTCATTTTTAACCATCTCCACCAGCAGTCTTTCTGCCTTACACTGCAGCCAGACAGAAGGAGTACGGCGAGGATGCTCACTCCCTGCTCAGTTGATCTCCTGTCCCAGGCTTAAGCAGGGAATCTGTACATGTTCTGTAGCCCCTTGTGCTCCATCTGAGTCTGCAGGCAGTTGCTCCTTTTCTGCAGCCAGGGTGATGGAAGATCAGTGATCTCCTTCATCTAGCTCAAGCAGGGATTCCAGTGCTACTCGAGCTAAATTCTGTGAAAGCAGGACTGAATCGAGACTATGGGTTCTTTTTCCATTACAAAAGGTAATTTGGCTTCAGGCTTCCCATGGTTTGAACCTAACAACTGCTCTGATTGGCTGTTACTGTATGACCTGATCCTATGTTTTACACCCCCTTGCATTTATTTTCATTTCATTCTATAAATTCACCCATTTTCGAAGCATCTGACAAAGTGGGATTTTTTTCCCCATGAATGCTCATACGAAAAATAAATCTGTTAGTCTTAAAGTGCCACATGACTCTTTTGGGTTTTTTCCCCCCCAAAGATAAGAGCCATTTTTAAAAATTCCTTCTCTAACCAAGTATTTTGAGAGCCTCAGTGGGTATAGCCTCCTGGGGGCAGGAGCTGGGTCTTGCTGCAGTGTCCTCTGGTGGAGGGGCCTGGAATTGGGAATGGGCCTGCCACAGGGACCCCCAGTGCTGGTTGGGGGCCTACAGCCTGGTGCCGGCCATCTGCAATGTCACCTGGTGGGTGGGGACAGTCAGGAGCATGCAACCTGCAGGGTTGTCTGAAGCTGAAAGGAGGCAGCCAAAGAGCTGCATGAAGCTCTGGAGCCACAGGTTGCAGACCGCTGCTATAGACCCAGACTTTGCCTGATCTCTTATCTCCTTGGCAGCAGTAAGGAGCCTGCACCTATGTTTTAGCCCCATAGAAATGCTTTCTGCCTGGGCCTATGGCAGTGGTTCCGTTCTGCAACCAGCAGGAGAGGAACCACAGGCCATTTTTGGCTCCTACGCCACAGGCTGGGAACCACCGAATTATAGCATGACCCGTATTAACCCAATGAGATCACTTCTAATAAGATGCAAGTATGGGATATATCTCAAATGACTGTGAACTGGCAGAGCACCATTGACTTTAGTGGAGTTATGCTGATTAACAACAACTAAAAAGATGGTTCTGCAGATGAGTTAAATATTTCCATGGCTTTGTAGTTATGGCTTTGTAGTCCTGTTAACTGTGAAGTGTGTAATGTGCATTATAGATATAGCATTCTCTATTGATTATTTATCTGAAATCTCTTGTGTGTATTATATATTCCATAATACTGGGAATATATTGCCTTATGCAATCACACTATTTTAAACTGCAGTAGCATGTACACCTAAAATTAATGCCTCAGGAAGATGATAACAAGTGTATTGTCAAGAGATCCTTCTATAAAACACATACATTTACACAAAAATTTGCAGAAGGGGGAAGGCATCATAACTTGATCATAGAAGTTAAGTCAGAATTGCATTGTTTATTAAGTACCATTTTTCAGAATAGGACAAATTACTTAATATACAATGAACCAGATGCTCTTCTGGTATGCATCTGCATAACTCACTTCAGTGGAGCTATGCCAATTTACACCAGTTGTAACTATGCTGTAACTCAAATTTTCCTTGAAACACCTATTTGAAAACTCCATTTTCCGAGTTAATTACAGCTTGAGCTGTAGGAACAGGTATTAATTAATGCGTCCTGATCATCTCCATTACAACTTAGTGTCTAGTCATTCATAATATGCTCTGGAGTGGGTATAATCGCAAGTAAAACATTAAACTTTCATTTACAGCTTTGGAATACAGCTAAGAGACGGTTCTTAACTACAGCATTTCTAGGAGCTTGAACTTCCCTGAACATTGGGGAAGTTGAGATACAAATAACCTATTCAGATCCATCTCTAGTAACAGTAAACGTTTTTGCCTGTAAAGGTTACTGAATCATTGCACCACAGAAAGAAAGTTGCTACTGGATTGCAGCTGAAGACTATTAGACCTGCATCCTCATTGTCATATCATTTCATAATAAAAAATGTGTGCGCACGTCTTTTCTTTATGACTCACTGGTCTCTGAGTTTGAAGCTGCAGGCTGTGCTTGAACGAATCCACATTAATTACTGCTCATCAGCATTAATCATAGTGACAGATTCTGTTAGCAGCACTGTTTATTTTGTGTCCACCTTTTCAGCTCTGCTGTCAAATGGAGAATTTTCATTGTTCCCAAGGGAGTGATTGTTCTCTATGACTTGCTGTTGAGAGAACAAATCCGGCACTCCCTCTCATCTACAATCTTGAACTCGCCTGCTCCATTTCTTTGCAAATTGAATAACAAACACTGTCTTCATATGTGTGGATATGATTATCATGAAACAGTATTTTTAAAAGCCTGCTAAAAGCAGTGAATCCAGATCCTGATCTCAGTTGTGCTGCTCTAAATCCAGAAAAAAGCAAACAAGGATTGCTGTGGAACTTTTAAAGACTAACAAATTTTGTTTTGCTGAACTAGATTAACATGGCTATCCCTTTGAAACTTGTTTAAATCCAGCATGATTTCCCTTGAATGGATGGAGTTACAATGCTGAAAAACTAGCATGAGTGAGACAAGAAGCAAAACAGCATGGCCTAGCATTCCCAGATAACTGTGATTTTGATTTATATTTACCTATACTAGATATCTACAACTGTCACTAAAGGACAAACTGTTTAATTGTCCTGGATAATACCTGCACAGTCTAACCATTTTCAAAAAATTGTTGCAGACATTAACACAATGTGCCTGATTTGCTATGGTGTAGCCATTTACACTTACATAGCTATTTGCATCATGAAAAGTGGATATAAATCCTTGCATAGGTGTTAATGACTATGAAGGATTCAGTGGAGAACCAGCTCAATAGGCATCTTGCAACCCAGCTCAAATAAAGGGTCCCACAGGAGCTGACAGGTGACTATGGTTCCATGGGGAAGCACACTGCACCAGCCATTTTTCATTTCCCCCCACGTAGATTGGCGCAGCTGTGAAGGTTAGTGTGTTGAAGACTTTGGCTGCTCCCTGTCACTGTCCGTCCATGTACCCATGAGCGTGATAATCACCCACTGGTGCCCCTCTTCTGCCTCCCCAGCAGAGTGTCTGCTGATACAGCCAAGGAGGGGGTGGTAGGTGTTGTGCTAATGAGTGAAATCATGTTGTTTTTTTTTTAAACAATTACAAAACTATCCCTGTTAAAAAAATGTGCCATTATTTGTAAAGACAATTAAATAACCTGTGTTCCAGCGACAAACAAATCTAGCTGCTGTTGGTAAACATAAATCAAAATGGTATATGATTCAGGACCTCTGTATGTGCCCTGTATTTATACTTAACTGGTATATTTTCTCTGAGTAACTTACATAATCACAGCAGATCTATAGAAGATGTCTACCAGATATGCACACTGGAGACTGAAGGTACACTACAAATCACCAAGCCCTCTTGCAAAGAACACTTGGGGGGTGGAAGGAGCATCCTTGCTCATCTACCACGGGCACATTATTTCCATTTTTATTTTACTATCTGCTCAGATACCTTAACAAAAAAATGAGTTAAAAGTTACACAAATGCTCGACCAGTAGCTTGCTCCACATACTTAAAAGTTCTTCAATGACAAGCTGTAATTTCACTAGGCTCACTGCCTACAAGAAAGATTTCCTGTCAGGTAGCTTCCTTTGTTATTCTCTGCTGGATCCTACACAATGTGAAACTCTCTCTCTGTGGGAAGCACTATTTATCAATCTTTTCCACTACACTTCAATGAAACAAACTGTCTTAGGTATCTTACTGGCAAGCTTTAAACACAACCATAATCATCTTTGTTTTATCTTTCTTTTGTGTGCATACATTGTACTGGGCATGTCTGAATTTTCCTCTTCACTTTCAACCATTGGATTTAAAACAAAAACATCCCACTATCAATTTTTTTGTAAAAAAGTTGGGGAGGGGGAGAAGCAAAAAAAAATTTCTAAGATCAAACTCTTTTGAGGATTTCCCAGTGTATATTAAATTGCACTGTTTAGAATAAACATTCACTGCTATTGTGTTCTTGCAGAGTGCTAATCAGAGTGTTAAACAAATGGCAAGCCATTTAAAAATACCAGTAAATCAGAGGGATGACTAGCTATTCCAATGCTTGTCATATTTGCAAGTTTAGGTCATTTGATTGACTCAATAAACAAGTGGCACAGAAAATAGGTTTTAACATCTGCTGCTCCTAATGAGATCATTTGCTCAGGAGTGACAAACATGAACAAAATGTATCCTGTGATTCAGTATAGTTCCAGTGAGGTCTTACACCAAAAAGAAATGAGTTATAAGCCCCCAGTGGCAGGTCTGATGTTTGTACATTACTATTGCTCTGCTGAAGAAAAGTACAACAATTGAAGGGTTTTTTTTTGTTTGTTTGTTTTTGTTTTAAGAGGAACAACAAAAGAGTTTCAGAGAGTGTAAAGAACATGGTAGTAATCATAGTTGTAATCATAGGCCTACACTGAAAACTTAGATCAAAGTAGCTTCACTGCCCAGGGTGGTAAAAATATTATACCATGTATGATGTAGTTTAGGTCACTCTCCAACTCTTACTGTGGTTGCAGCTAGGTCAAAGAAACAATTTGTCTGTCAGTCTAGCTATTGTCTCTCTGAGAAGAGGACCAGTGTGGGGGGAATCTTCCATCAGTGGAGGAAGTGTCTATACTATAGTAACAACCTTACACAAGTCTTCTAACCTCCATAATACATTCCAGACTGCAAAATGGGAAAAGATGACCAAAGTGGGAGAAAGAATATGCTGCTGTTCCAGTACGGCAAAGGTTGCAAAAGTGAACTGTCCTATTAACTGACTTACTTGTAAAGCCATGTGTGCTTCACAGCAAAAGATCCATCTCTGCTGCAAAATATCATATTTCTATTTTACACAGGAAATGTGGCAAAAGGTTGGTTTTGATGAAACTTTTGATTCAAAGCATTTTTAAAAAAATAATTATCAAAATATCCTGCTTATACATTTCCAAAATAAAATGTTTCATCTTCCAACTCTAAATAACTTTGCATTTAGAAACATAAGTTAATTTATATATTTTTTAAAAAAGTTTGAAATTTAAATGAAATGGTTCAGAAGTTATCAAAATGAAATATTTCTGCTCCTCTGATCCAATTATCTGTTCATTAAATTTTCAGGATTTTGCTTTCCATCCCTATTAGAGAGGGGGGAAAAATGAATTCTTATAGGTTCTTGTAGGATAGCAATTTCTTTTTCTTGCCCACTTCTATTTCTGACTTGTTTTTCAATGGCTGCATACCTATAAGCACTATTAATTTCAACTATCTGTTTGTATAGGGCAGGGGTCAGCAACCCAAAAGATAAGAAGGGCCCATTTTAAAAATTCCTTCAATAACTGAGAGTTTTGAGAACTGCAATGGGTGTCGTCTCCTGGTGGGTGGAGCTGGACCAGGACACGTGCCAAAGGGTCTCCTGGTGGGAGGGGAGCCTGCACCTAGGACTGGACTCTCTGCAGTGTCCCCTGGTGGCAGGGCAGAGGCCAGAATCTGGAGCTGCAAGGGGGCAGCCAAAGAGCCACATGTGGCTTCTGAGCTGCAGGTTGCAGACTCTTTCTGCTTATCTGCATTCTCCTCTTCTACTCAACTGTGTGTGATTTGCAGTACTTTGGTATGAAATTGAGTACATGGGACAAATTAATTACTAGTGTGAGTGAATTGATTTCGGTGGAGTTCTACTTGCTTGCCTCAGCAGTAAATTCGGCATGATACAAAAAAATTGTATTATCTCCGTGATCTGCTTCTTATACTTTATGCTAGAGCATAATAAAGTTTGAAAAATCTATAAAATGAGTTAGTATTTAATCTATCAAAACAAAATTGCATCATAGCTTTTAATGAATGATTTGTTATACAATACAAAATTTAGTTATATTCTCCATTTATGCACAAAATCTTATTGGCTGATGGAACAGAAAATGTTCTTCAAGATATGTTATATACTTAGAATATTTATTTCCTCTTCTCACAATATTTTTTCCCAGAAGCTACCAGATAGGATTTATTGGTCTGTCTTCTTGATTTGTTTGAGATGACTATTGTCTTGAGGCAGAATGTTACTGAAGAATCCGTGATGAAATGCTTACAGCATAGCAATAAACTTGCACTTTTGCTAACCTTGGATGCTACTGCCATAAGTGTATTGACGTTACTCAAATCAGCTGAGGTTTTATTAAGCCTATGTTTTAAATCTTTTGGAAATCTCCATTTCTTAATTACTGTTTTTGTTTTTCATGAAGGGAGGAATTTAAAAGATTTATTAAGGGGACAACACTTTGAGAGACAGATTAATGATGTGCCTTGTAAACACTTCTTAAATTCTGGTCTTCAGGTTGATTTTTAATCTGAACTATGATACAGTCAATGGATTGCATGAAATTGCATAAAGAAAACATATCAATGTTTAGTTTTTTTTCAAATGTCCTTGGTAAATGCAATCATTCCTAAAGTAGATAGGTCAAAGAAAAGATAATATATCTGCACGTGGCACCTGCAGCTAAAGCAGACTCATGTCAAAAATTCAGGCTTGAAAAAAATGAGTAAACAGGTAGTACAAAAGCAGAAATCTAAGGTCTTAATATTTTTTTCATATTGATCTGGGGATATTTGCCATAGAGTCATAGAATCATAGGGTTGAAAGGGGAATCATGAGGTCATCTAGTCCAACCCCCGGCCAAAAAAGCAGGACCACTCCCACTAAATTATCCCAGCCAGGGTTTTATCTAGCCAGGCCTTAAACATCTCTAAAGACGTAGATTCCACCACATCCCTAGATAGCCCATTCCAATGGTTCACCACTCGCCTAGTAAGAAAGTTTTTCCTAATATCCAGCCTTGACCTTCCCAGCTGCAACTTGAAACCATTGCTCCTTGTTCTGTCCTCTGTTACTATTAAGAACAGCTGAGCTCCGTCCTCCTTGGAGCACCCCTTCATGTAGTTGAAGGTTGCTATCAAATCCCCCCTCAGTCTTCTCTTCCGCAGGCTAAATAAGCTTAGTTCCTTCAGTCTTTCTTCATAAGTCTTGTGCTCCAGCCCCTTGATCACTTTTGTTGCCCTCCTCTGGACTCTTTTTAATTTGTCCATGTCCTTTTTGTAGTGGGGAGCCCAAAACTGGACACAGTATTCCAGATGTGGCCTCACCAGTGCCGAATACAGGGGAATGATCACATCCCTCGATCTGTTGGCAACACTGCTTGTTCTTCTTCAGTATGCTATTGGCCTTTTTGGCAGCAAGAGCAAACTGCTGACTCATATCCAGCTTCCCATCCACCATGACCCCCAGGTCCTTTTCTACACTGCTGCTACTTAGCTGATTGCTCCCCAGCCTGTAGCAGTGCATTGGGTTTTTTCATCCAAAGTGCAGGACTTTGCACTTGTCCTTGTTGAACCTCATGAAATTTCTATTGGCCCACTGCTCCAAGTTGTCTCTGTCTCCCTGAATCCTCTCTCTGCCATCCAGCATGTCTACCATTCCCTCAGCTTGGTGTCATCCGCAAACTTACTGAGTGTGCAATCTTTCCCATCATCCAGATCGTTAATGAAAATGGTAAGAGAACTGGCCCCAGGACCGACCCCTGGGCCACACCACATATTACTGGTTGCCAACTAGACATGGAGCCACTGATTCCTACTCTCTGAATCCATTGATCTAGCCAGTTCTCTAGCCATCTTACAGGCCACGCATCCAACCCATGCTTCCTTAACTTGCTGATGACAATGCTGTGGGAAATAGTATCAAAAGCCTTGCTAAAGTTGAGGTATATTACATCAACGACCCTTCCCACATCCACAAATTCAGTCATCTGATCGTAGAAGGCGATGAGGTTGGTGAGGCATGATTTACCCTTGGTGAATCCATGCTGACTGTTCCTGACCACTCTATTTTCCTCCAAATGTTTCAGGATGGATTCTTTGAGAACCTGTCCCCTGATTTTTCCAAGGATTGAGGTGAGGCTGACAGGTCTGTAATTCCCTGGATCCTCGTTTTTGCCTTTCTTGAAGATAGGCACTATTTTTGCTTTTTTCCAGTCCTCCAGCACTTCCATGAGTTTTCAAAGATAGTGGCCAGTAGTACTGCTATCTCATCAGCCAACTCTCTCAGCAGTCTCAGATGCAGTTCATCTAGCTGCATGGACTTGTGCACATCCAGCTTCTTTAAGTAGTCCCTAACTTGACCTTCTGTCACCAAGGGCCTCTCTTCTTCTCTCCAATCTGCCATGCTCAATGTAGTGGGCTGGGAACTGGCCCTGCCTGTGAAAACTGAAACAAAAAAAGCATTAAGTACTTCAGCTTTTTCCTCATCCTCCATCACAAGGATACCTGCCCCATTCAGTAAAGGACCTACACCAGCCTTGATCCTCTTCTTGTTATTGACATACTTGTAGAACCCCTTCCTGTTATCCTTCACATCCCTTGCTAGCCATAACTCCAATTGTCCCTTGGCCTTTCTGATTTTATCCCTGCAGTCCCAAGCAATATCTTTATATGCCTCCTTAGTTATCTGTCCAAGCTTCCACTTCCTGTAAGCTTCCTTTTTATACTTTAGCTCACTGCAGAGTTCTCTGTTAAGCCACACTGGGCACCTTCCACATTTGCTGTTCTTTTTGCTCATTGGAATGGTATCTTTCTGTGCCCTTAGCAGGATTTCTTTAAAATGCAGCTAAGCTCTCTTGGACTCCCTTCCCCTTCAGATTAGCCTCCCAAGGGATCCTGCCCATCAGTTCCCTGAATGGGCCAAAATCTGCTTTTCTGAAGTTCAGGGTTTGTGTTTTGCTTCTTTCCTTTTTTCCATTAATCAGCATCTTGAACTCTATTATCTCATGATCACTGCTGCCCAGGTTGCCATTCACTTCTACATCCCTGATCAATTCTTCTCTGTTTGTGAGCAGCAGGTCGAGAGGTGCAAGGCCCCTAGTTGGTTCCTCCAGCATTTGTACCAGGAAGTTGTCCTCAAGACTCTCCAGAAACTTCCTGGATTGCCTGTGCACTTCTGTATTGGCCTCCCAGCCGATGTCAGGGTAATTGAAGTCCCCCATGAGAACCAGGGTCTGTGATCTAGAAACTTCTGCCAGTTGTCCATAGAATGCGCATCCACCTCCTCCTTCTGGTCTGGAAGTCTGTAGTAGACACCCACCACCACATCCCCTTCGTTGCCCTCTCCTCTAAACTTAATCCACAGACTTTCAACTGGCTTGTTTCCACTTCCATAATAGGGCCCTGAGCATTCATAGAGCTCTTTTACATATAGTGCTACTCCCCCCCTTCTTTTCTGCCTGATTTTCCTGAATGATTTACACCCATCCATGGCAGAGCTCCAGTCATGCAAGCTATCCTACCACGTCTCTGTTATTCCAATTATATCATAGTCCCGTGTCTGCGCTGGTACTACCAATTCTTTCTGCTTGTTTCCCAGGCTCCTTGTATTCATGTACAGACACCTAAAGTACGAGGCTGATTGCCATAATTTCACATGTCCATTTTCAATTCTAATGCATCTACCTCCTTGCATTTTCTCCTGGCGTTGTCCTCCCACACTTTCCTCAGGTATTAAAGCTTCACTGGAACATCTTAAACAATTATTTGAATCCCCCCCTATGTTCCAACTATCCTCTCCTTTATCCCTGGTGTTACAGTCCCAGCACCCCCCCCCCAAGTTCCATCCCTTCCCCCAGGTCTCCCACATTGTCACTTACCTCTGGGCTTTGGTCTCTTTCCCCCTTCAAAACTAGTTTAAAGCCCCCCTCAATAGGTCAGCCAGTTGACGTCCAAATATGCTCTTCCCCTTCCTCGACAGATGGAGTCCCTCTCTGCCTAGCAATCCTTCTTCCTGAAACAGCACCCCATGGTCAAGGAAGCCAAAGCCCTCCTGACAATACCATCTTTGCAGTCAGACGTTCACCTCCAGGATGCATCTGTCTCTGCTCAGGCCACTACCTTTAACCAGAAGGATCGAGAAGAATACCACCTGTGCTCCAAACTCATTCACCCGTGCTCCAAGAGCCCTGTAGTCACCTTTGGTCTGCTGAGGATCACCTCTCACAGTATCATTGGTTTCCACATGGATGAGTAGTATGGGGTAGTAGTCAGAGGGGCAGATGATTCTCAACAATCCCTCCGTAACATCTTGGATGGGTCACCTGGCAGGCAGCATACCTCCTGAGACTTGTCAGGGCAACTGATGGGTGCATCCATCCCCCTCAGAAGTGAGTCCACAATCACCACAACCCTACGTTTCCTCCTAGCTGTGGTGGCTGTGATCCTCCCATCCTTGGGAGTGCATGGCATCTCCTCTTCCACTATAACGGCTCTTCACCACAACGGAGGGTGGGATGTGAGCAGGGGTAGAGCACTGTCTGCTGCCAAAGGTAAACAGCTGCCAGTATCCTCCCTCTGCCATAGGCATCCCATCCTTCTCCAGTGGTACAGGAGAAGTTTTTGGCACCTGGATAGTATCCTCCTTCTTGCATGTCTCCTCATGGATGCTATCAAGGAACTTCTCCAGGGCATGGATACTCAGCCTAGACGCCTCCTCCTGTAGCTCTCCCACCTGCCATGTTCTGTTCAGATTAAGATTGCATAAACATTTCCCTTCTAATCCCATTTTCAGACACTCAGAAATTTGAGATTTCAAGCTGAATTGTTCTATAGTTGGTCTTTGTCCAACCGTGAATTCCATGTTTAAATCTGATCAAAAACAATACATTTTAATAGTTGAAAAAAATGTTTGCAAACACTTTTAAGAACTCTTCTGAGATGTGAAGATTCAAATATGACACAAAAGAAACTCCACCAATGAACAATACAAAACCTTAATTTAGAGCAAGTAAAATTTTTATATGACTGAGCTATAAGCATGTAAGGACTGATCCACCTTGCATTAAAGCACTGAATCATCAATTCACAGCATTTCATAAAAAGAATTTTGTAAAGAATTTTTCTATTTTCCAGCCTAAACTCTTAAATTCAGACTATATATTGATTTTTATTATTTATATTCTGGTTTTGTAGACTAGTTTCTCTGAAGGCGTAGCTAGAGCGCATAACATCTCACATCCTCACTCGTAGCTTCTACTTTCTTCCTTTTTTCTTTTTGACAGAAAGTCTGTTTCTGTTCCTTTTCTTCTTCCTTACTTTTTCTTTAACCTTTCTGACCAGCCTCTTAATTTTTTGCTCTGAAACCCACTGTCTCCTTTCTACAAAAGAATTAGAAAATAGATCCAAGAAGACTTCATCTGTGAGTGACTTCACTCTGAGTGATAAAGCAACAATTCAATTTCCTAAACACTTTCAGCTTTTCAGAATCTGTTTCCATTCTTCACTGAAACAAAAGCAAACTCTCAAACTTTTCATGAAATAGAATTTTATCAAAATGTTCTTTTTTTGTGTCAGATGTGTCAGTTTTTCAAGTTCAGCTCCTTGACCAGAGTCCATACTGGTCCTCAGAAACCTTTCTGTTAAAAAACATCATCAAAACACATATTGCTTCATGAAACATTTCAGTTTTGACAAAATGGCATTTGATGACCAAAAGAAGTTTCACTGAAAATGTTCTGACCACATCTAGTGAATGATAAGGATTCCAACATGACTCTTTTGTGTAGGAGGACTTCACAAAATGAGCTGTTATATCTACATGTATTCACTTCAGTAATGTCTTGTTCTTTTAGGAGCACATATATATTTATTCTCTCTCAAGGCTCTGATTCATCCTTTTCTGCTGACAGGATGTAGAAGCCAGAATAATGCCAATAATGAGTTAAAGTAGCTGTAATGGTGCCAAAATACAAGTTTGAACAAATTATGCCAAATTCATCTCTGCTATCATTTTCAAGTTACTTAAAGTGGCTTGTAATTTTCAGAAACCAAGCAAGAAAACTGAGGGCTTGATTGTGAGTATGTGTCACCACAAGGAATTTTATAAAAGCAAGACTACCCTTTTAACACCTCTTCATAGACTACCAGGAATTTGGATATGGATACATAATAGTAAATAGATGCTTTGGACTCATTACTCCCTCTCCTTTCCAGTAGGCTGGTGGATAGTGGGGCAGAGGCAGGACTGTTTTGGTTCCACACCACTCTGAATTGCAAGTGCTGCTGAAACAGTGTACATGCAAATTATTACCCCTGGAGCAAGAAGGAAGCAGAGGCAGAATCATTCCTCAGAGGGATGTTGCTGAGATTGAGCGCCTTTTGGGGTGATGCAGCTTACATACTATCCTTTCCTCGGGCCTGTTTCTAAACTATTTACCACCAAATTAAGAGAGAAGATGGAATGCTGCCTAGAGCTTTTGGACATTTACAGGCTTTATGAGGTGAGGCTGGAGCACAGAAGCTGGAGGCAGCTCTGCAGCCTCCACCTAAACTTTCCTTATACACCAATGAGAGGTGGAATGGACAGTTTCTACACTGCTGTCAAGGTGGGAAATGGAACAGTGCATGACTCCTTGTGCCATCTCACACCCAATTAACAGGTAGGCTGAATCTGGCCCTATAGAATGGAGATTACATTTTTTTAATACCATTCCTGATTTTGATCTTATTGCTAGTCATTTTTTTTCCCCAGAGGGAAAAGGAGAGTGCAATGATTATTTGCTTATTCCTGGATTGTGGATGAATCAATATGGGGCTCTCAGTTGCCAGCCAGCAACCAGGAAAGTATTTGATTAACTAATTAGCTTGTATAGCTAAGAAGCAGAGCATGTTCTAGCTTTCTTTTTCCTTTTGGGCCCACATGAAACTACCAGGAGAGCTTCTTGTTACTGTAAAACAAACAAGGAGTCCTGTGGCACTTAAAGACTAACAAATTTGTTTATCACATGAGCTTTCATGGGAGAAAACCACACTTTGTCAGATGCTTTGAAGATAGGGGAATTTACAGAATGGGAGGAAATAAATGCAGAGAAGTGTAAGTCATGGGATCAGGTCACAGTGAGGAACAGCATATAGAGGAAAATGAGGTCAAATCACCTGTTGTAATGAGAGAAAAATCCAAAGTCCCTATTAAGCCCTGAAACAATGCAATCTAATTTGCAAATAAATTCAGTCTCAGCAGCTTGTCTTTGAAGCCTTGATCTGGTATTCATCTGTCACTGCAATGCAATTAGTAAATTGTCAATGGAATGATCAGGAAGATTGAAATGCTACCCACTGGTTTTAGGATGTTGTGATTTCTGGTGTTAGATTTGTGCCCATTTATTCTAGCTACTGTGTTGATTATTTAATACTATAATAGACATAGGCATTCAAATGATGGTTGAGTAGCAGAAAGACTTGTCAAGTTGTTTCAGCTTAAAAAGTTAACTCCTTGCTCTCCAGTGCACCTTGTCATAATACAGCATGCATTCAAACCACCTCCAAGAAAATTACTAAGACTATCACATCATATTTAAGTTTTGTTGTTGCCAAAGCTCAATAACACAGTGCACAGTTCAGTGCAACCTTCTCAGCAAGGATAACCAACAGAATCCATATTTTAAAACTCCATCAGGATTATTACTAATAATCCTAATCAAACCATGTGCTCATACTACTTTAAAAGTAAAGGAACTCAAATCCCTTTATTAGCTCCGAACATGTTATTGTGAAACAAAATGATCTTTGGAGGTGCTAATAAATGCTGCCAAATGTCAATTAAGTCAAGGGGAATTGAAGGTGCTCGATCTGTCATTCTGGGTCATCGATTCCTTCTTCAACAGGCTGCTGATTAACAAGGCCATGATAGCTGCTACTATTTAGCAAAGGGCATCAGTACTTAAATTAAGAAACAACCCTAATTAACTGTTGCACCTAATTAAACAGTATGTCATTCTAAAACTAATATAACATGTCTGGATCCCTGCCCTCCAACAGGGGTAGAATTTGCATTCAGCAAGGAAAAGATGGGTGGAATCTTGCCTTTTAAGACTTTGTGTGTAATTTTCAAGGCTTGTCCAACCTGCATCCTGCGGGCCAGAAACAGGCCCTCCAAGGGCTCTTATCTGGCCCGTGGCGTCACTGGATGAACTTGTGTGGGGCTACGAGTGTTTAACGAAAAAGTGCTCACATGCCCATGAATGAGAAAAGAATTGCAATGTGGCCCCCTCATCCAAAAAAGGTTGAGCACTCCTATGCATGTATGCCATCAATTTCTATTGTTGAGCATTTTACAACTTTTACCTCCCATTAATAACCACATTCTGAAGTTGAGTACCTTTAACAATAACAAAAAATAACTATAAAGCTAGAAACCTTAATAGCATACAAAGGCTGCATATTTCTGTCTCTCTTTCTTGGAACTTTACTTAATTGCCTAGATTTAAATACAGTTTTCACTAATAACCACCTCCTGCTTTCTGATTAAAATATACATAGGAATCCATTGCCTCAATGTGTTTCCCATTCCCAAGCTAATTCTCTCAACTGACAGCTGACTTTTAAAAAAGGAATAATTTAAAAAAAATAAGTGTAGTAAGTATAATTCCAGTGCAGTACACACTACTGTCAAACAGCTACCAGGACATTTGAGTTTGCTTTTCTCTTTACAGCATATAACCTTTGAGGACATTGCAGCTTTTCAGCTGACTCTTGCCCTTTCTCCAAAGTGACTTCCTTGGTTCCTGACACTAACACACAAATGGAACAGAACACAGGGAACGCCTGCATAAACTAAGATGTATAGCCAGGATTTACCAGTTAGTATCTAAGAGCCTAAAGTGATGATATCAGCTATGTCTGAAGTAGATTGGGATCCAAAATCTGAGAAAATATTTTAATTCAAAATAGGGGAATTTAGACAATCTAACGTCAGTTATTAAGGATAAGACTTATATTACACCAGCAAGGGAATCTGAAAATCCCACTCTGTGGGTGAATAACTGAATAATATATAGTCAGAGATTATAGTCTGTTGTTGGATATAGTAGTGGGAATTCAGCTTGCATTAAATATTGTGATTAAATCCAGGGGTTAAAGTATAATTTTGGGAGTCCTGGAATGCTCCCCCTCCTGTGCTGGTGCCCCCCCCACAGGTGGGCCCCCCTGACCCAAGCTCCTGCCCCTCCACATGGCAGCGCCCCACTCCCTGCCCTCAATACCCCCCCACCACAAGCTGGGCCGCCCCTGCACTACCAGTGGTGACAGCATGGCTGGGAGGAGGGTGGTAGGCCCTGAGACAGAGCAGCGCATGGCTATAGGCCCCAGGTTGGGGCAGGGCCTGGAAGGGGAGGAGCTTGGGGAGGGCTTGAGCCCTGCCCTGGAGTGCCCCTGGCCCTGCCCTCTCCCCTGGTTGCCAAAACACTGGGCAATGCTGCTCCGGGGCCTGCTATTTTTAGGGGTCCAGCGTTCGGACCCCTAAAAATAGAACATGATGGTGGAATGCTGCACTCCAGGGCCTGCTATTTTTAAATGGTGGTCCCCAGAATGCAGGGTTCTGGCTCTATTTTCCATTTTTAGGGGCCCCGGAATGCTGGCCCCTAAAAATAGTGGGCCCCGGAACGGCGTTCCCCCTCATTATGACTTACTTTAACCCCTGATTAAATCAAATTATGAGTAAAGGGAAGTTGACTATATGCAGGTTTGCTGCCTCTCTAGAGTTGACCATGAGACTATGGATTTTAGTTACTTATTTCTGGGCTACAGGTTTAATATTCAAATCTCCAGGTGATCAAGATGTATACGCACATGTGTAGTGTATACACATCAATCAAGTGTGCTTGTATTTACATTATATTTGCAATCAATTATATTTATTTGTGCTATTAAAATTGTGAAATACAGCTGTGCTGAAAGAGATAGTAAGTATAGAAACCAAGTATTATACTATAAAAAGACTTGATCACAGGGTAGAATAAATGGAAATGTAATGTCTGGTCAATAAAGCACAAACATAGTTCAACCATGTCTACCAAGGAAGATTTATAGAGCTGTTCTGGCCTGCTAAATAATAATAGTTCTTGAGGTGACTTTGCATGAACTATATTGAACTTTAAACTGGATATTTCAGAAGCCAGTAATGTGCTCACAAAAAAATATTGTAACTTGAGCAAAAATAGTGTGCAGAGTCAGCTATGGGATGCACTGTAGAGGGACCCGGAGAAATCAATTTTTGTGTGTATATTATCTTAAAAAATCTGGCATGACATGATGTATGAAGTCTCATTCCCTGAATGGATGGTGAGAGAGAGAGAGAGAGAGAGAGAGCACAGAAATCTCTTTGGTTGGATATTTTTACTCTTTGGAAGAAGTGTGAGTTAACATCTGAGATATTTATGAAACCATCTCCAAGAAGAGTAACAAAGTTAATCCACATAACAGAAATGGAATATAATTGGTTGGTTTCTTCATCTCATTGCGTCTCAGAAGTTTTCTATTGGCAGGGAGAACACTGAAGTCCTGAGACAGCCATCTGGATGTCCTTCTAGAGATATCAAGTAACTATCTGAGGTAGGAACCTTTTATTCTCTCCATATTTCCCAGCAATTCAGGTTGCTTGGGACCTCCTTAGCAGAAATTTAGTGATGTCCATCCTTTGCTATGTCTGTGTTTACAATGTCAAATCCTTCTGACAGCTCAGAAAAGATCTAGTGATACACAAAGACTTTCCCTTGGGTGATGACTCAAATTCGTAAAACTAATTAGCAAGAAAGTGTACATATTTGTGCATGTGCTTTAAAGCTTGCCACAGAACTATAGAGTATGTCCCTCTTTTTAACAGGTTCCAAATCAAGACTGTTGAAAAGTAGCTTTGAAACTGAACAAGTCACAGTTGATAACTGAAAGTATGACTCATTGTACATGTGTCTGCCAGACTTAAATGTTGCCTACTGACTTTCAAGTTCTAGGTATATATAGACATAAAACAAGCCCAAGTGTGCAACCTTGTTAAGCTGCACTAAGTTCCTACAGTTTGTTAGAAATGTGTGTGCTTACATTAGATAGTTAGGAATGTTAATCATATTTTGGGATTAATATAATTAGTTGAGAAGTAGGATAAAAAGGTTGACTACTGTGTGCCAGTTGGGAGGGAGACCTTGAGGAATTAGCATGCAAGTAATTGACCAAATTGGATTATGTTTTGGATTGAATTATGCTTTGATTGTATTTCCTCTGTTGTGTTAACATCACCAGAATTGATAACCAACTGACACAATTCAAAATCTAAACAAAGTCAGCTTCCAAGAACGGTATTTGAAACTAAGTGTTATTTTCACTTGTGACTATACTATTTGATATTGAAAACCTGTATAGTTACTGTATTGACCAATTCTCTATTTTATGTCAGCCAAATCATAATCCAGTAGTATTTTTACTTTTTTTATTGTATTCTGTTAAGGTCAGTAAACTTTATATAATTAAACTCTCAAATCCTTTTCCTTTAGTCAATGAATCAAAATTCAAAGAGCTGTAAGAAAGGTAGTATGAATAATTTGTGAAACAGTTTGCTTAAATTGTACACTATCTTTCTTATAAGGTATGCCAGGTGTTCAGTATTGCCTAAGCACATTATGGTAAGCATAAAGAACTGAACTTTGGCTTTAAAGCTATATGTCTCTACTTTGCATTTCTTTATTAGTTTGTTTGCTTGCTTACATGCACAGCAGAAGATTCTCAAGAAAGACTGAGATAAGAATGAAATGTGAAGGAGGAGGAGGGTGTAGAGAACTTTTCCTGTCTTCTGCAATATTATGTACTTTTGGTATGTTAAAATGGTATGTTGACATTTGACTCCTCTCCTCCCCAGAGGTAGAGAAAAGTGCTGTGAGCATGTATTGAGCAATAGATGTTATGTAACTGCAGGGTTATTCAATAGCTTGACTGACAGAGACTGCTGGCAGGTAGCCAGGTGACACAGCCTGCCCAGCAACAAAAGGCAGAAGAGTTGCTAGAACTTTCTGCATACACCAAGAGGACTTCTGCAGCAAGACAACATGGCATGGTGATTGGCTGGTTTGGTCAGTATTTAATGGAGGTCCTGTGAGGGAAGGGGATCCTTGGGCAGGGGAACTTCTGGAAGCCGGTGGCTTGCTAGAGGTATGCCAAAGATCAGGGGTCTCTGGTGCAGGGCCTGCAGAAGTGAAGAAGTTGATCTGTGAACTTGGACTCTGGAGCCCAGGAGCCATGAGGCCCAATGTGTTGTAGCACTGAGTCCTTGGTCACTTGGATCAAGAATTCAGGAAGGGACTGGGACCCTACGTATCTCCACCTCCCTCCAGTCTTTCCACAGTCTACATCAACTCCCTGGGCTACCTTCCCGCAGCCCCAGCCCCATGCATTCTCACCCCTGGAGTCCTGCTGCCATCTGCTCTCTGGCTTCTTGCCACCAGACCACTGCTCCAGCCACTCCCGCAGTCTGTTCCCCTGGGATCCCCGGCTCCGGTCAGCTCCAAGTTCCTGATCCCACTCAGAGCTCTCCAGGGTGCTGTCTCCCACAGCCAGCCTGCCAGGAGGAGAACCTTCCCCCTGCAGCTCCCACAGCAGAATGAATGTGGGTAGCCCTGCTGCCCTACCTTTATAACAGCAGTGAGGCCCTGATTGGCTGCTGGCGCGTGTGCACGTGCATGTGCGTGCACACACACACACATACACACACACACTTTCTTAACCCTGTGTGTGCTGTAGCGGAGCTACTGCTGTACTCCAGATGGTCATTTTACCAAATGTTTAGATGGTCATTAACTCAAATTACTTGTAATCAAATGTTCTGCCCTCTAAAGGTATAGACAACAGAGCTATTTTTTGCAAGGCACATCATACCAGCACTATCATACTATTAGGAAGAAAAGTTTGCAAGATCTAAGAAGCATTACGCTAGAGTTTGTTTTTCTGTCACAGCATTCAAGAGGGGACAGTGTGGAAAACCCAAAGACTTTTAGGTAGAATATATTAAATAGTATTAAATATTAATATTGGTCATTAAATAGTATTAAACATTACCTGTGGGATTTTCTGAACTGCATGGCCTTGACATAATTCTGCTTTTATTGATGTCAATGAGAGTTTTACCATAGACTTCAATGGAACAGATTTAGACTTCTGCCTAGTTTAGTGGAGTCTTATGGAGTGACTAAGGAAGAAGAAGAAGAAAAAATAACTATCAAAAATAACTATAGCATATTGAATGGAGAATACTAGAATAAAAAAAAATGTAAATGAACTATGGGACAGATCACCTCTCAAAATATTTCTCTCTTTTAGCGATGGGTAAACAGCAACAACTTATGTTCAGATAAACATGCTCCTCTGATAATGTTAGGCCTCTAAACCTGCATGGGAAATCTCACAAAAATAAGCTCCTCCAAAATTTCTGGACAATGTCTGCATAAGATACAATGCAGTATCTATTGGAGAGATCAATCTAACTGATGAGTGAGATAGAAAATTACTTTTGAACTGAATGAAGTGGGTATGGGAGTGAGACAGAAATGGTGGAGCCAGAGGAGAAGCTGATTTAGTGAAAATTGATGACAACCAAAGAATGGGCAAAACATAAGACCAATGTTTTGATATCTTATAAAGAAAACAATCATCATTGCTTGGTAACAACATGGGTACAGAGGGTAGATGAGAAAGTGTGGCTGATTGGACATAACTTCTAGGTAATAGGTAGGCTTGATTTATCTACTTGACCTTTTTATGTTTGTGTTTTTATTCAAAGTCAGTCCTTCTTTAATAATAAATGTAATACAAGACTGGAATTTCCCATCCACTGGCCACAGCAGATCTGTGTATTCAGGCTGAAAGAAGTAGGCATGTTTCCATATGACAAAAAAGATTTCATATATTTCATATACAGACACATTTATGCAAGAATAACTAATCTGCTTGTAAAGATTGCCCCTAGTTGTACCATGTTCAATGCCACTCTGTATTACAAGGTATACAATTGCCAGTGTACAATTTTAAAGCTGAATAAAGCTGAGCCCGTGGAGCTTCTTTGTGCCACTTATCCCATCTTCTGTAGCTCAGTAGTGAATGGCAGAGCAAAAAACAACCACAATGTCAGAGGATAACATGGTCCCATCCATTCAATGGAGGGAATCATTCACCTTCAGGACATCTAAGGATTATGGCTGTCAACAAAATCTAATAATAAACGTGAATATTCTATGATATTATAAGGTATTAGCATAACCAAAACAAATAGAGAAAATTAATAGAAGAAAAGTGGAATCACAAAGTATACATTAACTGATCTTATCCAGAGAGCAATTTCATTTGGAAGAGGACAGTGAAGCAGAGGCTAAAGTATAAATTGGTGGACTCCAGAACTCACCTAATTAGGTAGGCCCCCTTCCCAGATGGGTTGTCTCCCCCTTCCGGCATGCCCCCCCCACTCCCCACTTCCTGCCTCCCAAACGTCAGTCGCCACCCACCTACCCCACACCCCAGCCTCTGCCCCCCACATGCCAGTGCCCCACCCACCTACCCCACACCACAGCTCCTGCCCCCTCAACATACCAGCCCCCCGCAGCTCTTGCATCCACCCCAGCTACTGCCTTCAGCCCCTGTCTAACCACTAGCTCCCCCTAACCCCCTGCCATGCCACGCCCTCTTCCCTGGCCAACCCCCCCTCCCCTGCACCTTTTCCCCCTCAAGCTAGCTCACCTGGCCTGGAACACCCTCCAGGGCCCCCATACCTGCCGAAGGGCAGAGCAGCCATGGCCCCAGCTCCAGCATGGCATGAGGCTCCAGCCCTGCGCCAGCTCTCAATGAGCATGCTCAGAGGTTCTGAGAATGCCCAGAGAACTGGCCCAGGGAAGGAGATTTAAAATCTCCCCTTCCCTGCTGGCCGGAATGCAATGGAATGCAGTAGTGGAGCTTGCTATTTTTAGGAGCTCCATGTTTGGGGGGCCCCTAAAAATAGAAAATGGTACCAGAATGCTCAATTTTGGGGTCCACTATTTTTAATTGGTGGGCCCCTGAACACACCATTCCAGCTGCATTTTCTATTTTTGGGGGCCCCAGAATGCAGACCCCCCTAAAAATAGTGAGCACCGTAATGGCATTCCACTGTGTTCCAGGCCACTTTAACCCTTGCAGTGAAAGCAGTGGTTTTATTCATAAGCATTACCATTACCAATGGAAATTAGCAGCAATCAGTACAGAATGGTGCTATAACCTCTCCCTATGTACAGAGAATGAAAAAGCCAGGCAACAGCAGCTTCAATATACTGCATAAATCATTCTTTTGGTTTATTACCCATATCTTTAAGAGAAAACTATAAAAACCTATGCACATCAGAAATCCCATCTTTTATATTATAATCCATTTAGTTTCCCATGTGGAGAGGTTTTAACTTGTGAACCTGTTTGCCAGGTCTACTAAAGACATGTGGTACAGTCACAGTTTAGATACTCATGAGCAATGTCCTGAATGAATAAATCTCTGTTTAAGTTTATTACCCATATCATCCAGAGAAAACCTTTTTTTCTGTGAATCAATACTGCTTCGCCAGAGCTATCTCAACACAGGCTGAGCTCTTTTTCCTGTCCCGTGTAGTGATGGGAATCTTTCCCCCAATGAGGAATTTTTTTTCCTCTGAGAAGATTCATTGATCTAATCTCACCTGCTAGTCTTTTTTATCAAAAAATGCTTGTAATACTGTTTTTCATAAATTGTACATGCATCTATATTTAAGGTGGAGTTTTAGTGTTTCAGCTGAAAGCACACAGTGCAATAATGGGCCAAATTCATCACTGATGTAATATCACAGAAGATAATTTAATATGGGAATAGACAGGAAGGTACAAAGACTGAGACAATTACTTCTAGGACACTGGTTCAAATCCTGTTCACATCAATAGTGTCTAACATTTATTAGCTTCTGACAGATATTGACTGGAGGCTTATTTAAAATGAGTTAACGACTCCACGATAGCATCTCACAGACAGGTTACCAATGATCACATTCACAAATTGCTTTTTTTTTTTCTTTTCTTTTCTTTTTTTCCTCCCTTTGGGGTGTTGTTTGAAATCTTTATTGTCCAGTATACCTGTATAACGTTAAAAATTCAACTACACAGTAATCCTCCCCACAACCCCCATGCACATAAAAGACAAAAAGAAACCCATGTCATTTGCCTATCTGGTCATGTAAAAATTCTCTTTTGCCTCCTAAAACATATAAGAAGAAAAATATATAAAAAAGCTGTGATAGAGTGCTAAATCCTTTCAGGTTTTTCCCTGAACCTGCCTCCAAACCCCCGCCCCCGCATCACTGTTTCTCTTTAGCTACTGTCTTTGGGTGTGTTCACACAGCAGTCTTATTTTGAAACAACAGAGGTTGTTTCGAAATAAGAAATGCCATGTTCACACGATGTACCGTTGTTTTGAAACAATGGGTTCCATTGTTTCGAAACAATGGCATTGTTTCAAAACAACTTAAACCCCATTTGGTGATGAAACAACATTGTTTCGAAACAATTGTTTTGAAACAATCCCATCAGAACATGTTATTTCAAAATGACGGTGACGCGTTTCAAAATAACTGTTGTCCGAACATGCTATTTTGCTTTGAGCTTTTCTCCTTAATTTGAATTAACTTATTTCAAAATAATGTCTTATTTCAATACAAGTTGTTTTGAAACAACTTGTATCGAAATAACCCCCTGTGTGTGAACATAGCCTTTGTGTATCAAAATACTGGCTAAAAAACTTCTGTTCTGTTCCATTGTTCTGTTCCATTGTTCTGTATTTCCCTTTTAGTGATTTTGTAAAGAGGAAG
Source organism: Podocnemis expansa (assembly GCA_007922195.1). Taxonomy (NCBI): domain Eukaryota; kingdom Metazoa; phylum Chordata; order Testudines; family Podocnemididae; genus Podocnemis; species Podocnemis expansa. Next base: position 27,379,969 of record ML682014.1, read on the forward strand.
AAAGAAAACCAGATGAAGTCACTGAAAAGGAATAAGGACTCTGTAAAAGCAAGGTTGGTGGAAGTTTGATGTGCATGTTTTCCTATGAGGAAATTTTATGATAGGAAATTATTAAATACTTTGATGAATTATTGTTGCACTCTTCCCTATAATTAATGTTCTATGACTGATGGGTAACTTGGAAAAAAAAATCTATAAATGAAGGAAAAAGACATTTTTTGTGAAAACTTTGCATTACATGGTGAAAATTTCCAGAGGGGTAGCTGTGTTAGTCTGCATACAGCAAAAAGAAAAGTCCTGTGGCAACTTAAAGACTAACAAATTTCTTCGGGCATAAGCTTTTGTGGGCTCCAACCCACTTTGTTAGATGCCTGAAATGGAAACTGCAGTTGAGGGGGTATACATACACATGTCAGGATGGAAGCGGGCAAGTGTTAGTAAAATCAATTCAGTTAGGGCAGACGGGGCCCTTTACTAACACTTGCCCTCGGCCATCCTGTCATGAATATGCATACTTCTCAACTGTAGTTTCCATTTCAGGTGTCTGACAAAGTGGGTTGGAGCCCACAAAAGCTTATGCCCGAAGAAAGTTGTTAGTTGTTACGGTGCCACAGGACTCTCATTGTTTTTGCAGTACTGACTTTGATGTATTAGCCATAATTCCAAATGAATGGTATATAACAGAGATTGCTCATTTATGAATGTTTAGATAGTCACTGTCACCAACTTGATCCCATATCTACATATGCTACATTTATTTCTAAATAAATAAATAAATAAATAAATAAATAATAAAAAATAATAAAAATAAAAAGATGTACACTAGTTCCAGGATGAAGAAACTGAATTGGAGGTTGGAGAGGGGGATAACTGATGATGTCATTAGGCACACTGAAAAATATTTCAAGTTTCTCAGTAGGAAGTGAATGTCAGTCTCTTTGACTTTACTCTTTGGCCGGTGGTGGATGAAGAGGCTCATGCAGCTTTTGGAAATGGTGAAATTTCACAGCTCATTAGCTATTTTAAGTGATGGGGAAAAAATGTGTTCAGAGTGAGTGGTTTCCTCTGAAATTAACAGTAAATAAAATGAAGAAGAAAGCTTATAATCTGCTTCAGCTCAGAGATACAAGCCAAAAATTATTCAAAATGGTCTGGTGTTAATTGAGACCATTCTCTGGCCCCAAGTACTTCAGTCCACACAATAGGATTTAGTTTAATGAACAGATGAAAAATTCCACCTTGTTCTTATTTTGCTACAGACACCACAAATAGGCTCACTGGAATATGCATAGAAGATAAAATTCCATCCACATGTGCTAATGGAACATTGAGCCGGAGGGTGATTTCCAAAAAAGCACAGGCAAGCATACAACTAATTTGCATGTGCAATAACTGTGACTCATTGTGTAACTTGGGTGTTTGCAGAAACAAATGATCAGTTAAACATATCGTATACTTGGCTATTTGCATGCACAAATGCCTTATTTGCAAATAGAATCATAGTTACTGTAAGTGAAAATTTAGATATGCAATTACTCGAGCATGTTCTCAAAAATCAGGCCCTTGGATGACTGGCTTCTTTTTTGTTTTTCTCAGTCCATGACACAAAATAGAAGTTGAATATGGAGGATCCATACTTTTTACATTATGATATTTCTATCCATATGGGGGAATATAGCAGTGGGCATCATTAAGGGATTTCTTGTAATCATTCCTATTTTTAAAATGTGTTTGGTATGAGGGAACACAGATATTAGTGAAAAAGGTTGTTCATAATTACTGAGCATGCCCAGAAGCTGCTTGAAATCGGCATAGAGCCTTTAAGAGCAGGTAACTCACACACCTTTTGATCAAATTGCCCTCTTATCAGTCATGGTAATGGTGAAGCTAACATAATGGGGTCTAGTCACAGTTTTCAGGAACATGTATGATTTATCTACTAATTTCAATTGCTGTCTGTAGCACACAGCTTTGTTACAAGTCTCAGCCCAGGACTACATGGAATCAAGTCAAAAAGAGGTCGCAGGACAGCTATTCAGAAACTTCTGAAGATTCAGGAAGGCAGTTGATCTGGATGGAGTACAGAACCTTTAAAATGTACAGTTTGGCTCAGTCTCAGTATCTATGTTACTTTAAAAGAAAAGAAGTGTTTTCCAGATATTGTCCAATATCTGTCTAATATAGTCATTTTTTAAATTGTCACACAAAAAAAATCTAAAGAAACAAAGTTTTAATTTTGTTTGTAATGTTTTTCCTTTTTTTTTTGAATTAAAAATTAAAAGTGATAATTTTTGAACAAATTGAAACAAACTGCTATTTTTCCACTTAGGGTTTTTGTTTTTTTGTTTTTTTAGTTTTTCCCTGTCTTACCTTTTTGTTTCCCTCTTGTCTTGTTCTCACCTGGATAATGTGTTGAGAGGATTCAAAAAAATAAAATAAAATAAAACAAAACTAAAAAATGTGAGACAATGAGTTTTCCCAATTGCTTTTACTTTGAAAATCCCATTTCTATTTTTCCCCCATTGGAAAAAGAAAATAAGTGCAGGGAAAAATAGTTTTTAATTGATAAATTTATTTTTTTCCCTTTGACTTTCTTCTTTCCTGAGCAATACAAATCTGAAAAAAGGGGGGTTTCTATAATAAAAATATAATAAAAAACACATTGTCTGTCTTTTTAGAAATCAAAACATTTTATAAAAATGGAGAAAATTTTCATTTTCAGTTCAACCCTTCTCAGTGAAATCCTTTGTTGAAACAACATTTGATCTAAAAAGCCTAATCTTTCTATACATGGGTGTTTATATCATGCCCATCCTACAAATAAGATCAGAAGATCCACCCCCGGGATAGAAAATTCTGTGTACAGGAAAACAAAAACAAAAACAAAAACCCACAAACAAACAAACAAAAACAGTTATTTTTTCCTGGAATAGAAGGTTTTGTCACTGAGAGAGGTTAAAGACACCAGGAAAAATGTCATTTAGTTTCGTTCCATGTACTCATAAGACGTTTTTGATTGTGATGCTTTCTGTTAGACCATGTCTACATCACCAGTGCTGAAGCTGTACCAGTACAGCTGCATCACGGCAAGGAACCTGGTAAAGATGCTCTATGCCAGTGGAAGAGAGCTCTCCTGTTGGCATAAATAATTACCCATACAAGTGAAATGAGTCATGTCTGTGGGAAAGCTGCTCTCGCCAGCATAGCACTGTGTACTCTAGTGCTTATATCAGTGTAATTTATGTCACGTGGGGGGTGGGATATTCACATTCCTGAGCAATGTTAATTACACTGACATGAGTGGTTGTGTAGACATAATCAAAGGCTTTGTCTGCACTAGCACCTTTGTTGGTCAGGGTGCGGGGGGAAAAAACCCCCACTCCCTTGAATGACATATGTTTCATCAACACAAACACTTGTGTGAACAGAACTATGTCAACAGCAGACAATCCCCCACCAACACAGTTGCAGCTGCTCTGTGCTGGTGGTTGATTTATGCCTCCAGGAGAGTTCTTTTCTGGCTGCAAAGATCAGAAGCACATTGACATTACAGTGGCACAGCTGCAGCAATGCAACTACAGTGCTTTAAGGTCCATCGTGTAGACATAGCTTTAGTTACTGAGGGAAACAACAGCTGCAGTGCTCCATGAGATAAGGATTTCCAAATCCTTTATTCTGATTCACCAAGGCCCATTGGCAAAGAATAGTGCCATCCTGTGAGAACCCATGGGAGTGATTGTTTATGTTGTGGAGTTCAGAACTTGCATCACTAACTTCAGACACATGGTACTGGGAACCTGCTGGTTAGTGACCATGAGAAGTGACTGTTGCAACTCAGTAAGACACGAAGCTCGGGATTTTTCTTATAGAAACATTTGGGTATGGACTGAGTCAAATAGAGTTTTCATTCCAGTTCTTCTTAGACAATAGAAGAATAAACATAATATATTTTAGGCCACACATAAGAGTAGAATCTCTAAAGACAAAAGAAAGGGTATCAATATTATGCTGAACAGTGTGATTAAAGCTATTATAAATTATTGGACTGACTTTCTTTTCTGTTGCAACAGCTTTGTATTGATATAATTCAGATTAATTTGGCAGGATTATCCCAATCTGCAACAGGTGTAAATAGTGGAGAATAAGATTCCATAATTTATTGCATGAGGCCATATGTGTAGGGAGCAAGAGTAGTCTCTGTGCAAGTCTATACAGAAAGGATATTCTACTTATATGCTTATCATATTAGTTGAAAATGAATAATAAAAGATTAATTTGCATGCTATGATTCATTTGCATAAAATAATTTAATTATATTGAATATGTTAAATACAACACACAGAAATGTGTTAAAATACTTGAAAATTGCAGTCAAGCATTTGAAAGTGAGGAAGTGTCAAAATCAAGGTTGCTCGTGCAAACTTAATTCTGCTTTCTTGTGGGTGTGCAATATGATGGAAACGTTATTCACATAATTCTATATTATTTTTCAATGAAATCCCTTTGTTTTTCACTGCAGAGGCAGTCTGCTTCTTCTCCTAGTTTAATATTTTTAACAATTCTCCAAATGATAACATAAAATATTGAACAAGCCTGAAATCAAACTACTAAACTACATGATGTAGAAGCAAAAATCCAGATTAGTAATCTCCCCCACCCCCAGTATCAGTGAACAATGATAATGTTTTGTTTTTTTACATTGATAAGTACAGGCAATTGCATCAACTAATCTCAAATTAAACATTGAATTTAAAATAGTTTTCATTTATTATAACATATGGAAATGTAGGTAATAATAAACCCTGAGAATCACTAGGGCTCTCCAGAGAAAAGAAAGACAAGAGACAGACATTTCTAGACTTCACCCTCACTGAATTCTTTAGATGCTGATAATTTCAGCAGCATCACTGGTTCCCACATTATGCATGATCCCTTAGCTGCCCTACCTCATTCAGCCCTGCCCATTATGACTTGAAGAATCTTGGGTACATGTACACTGCAATTAAAAAGTTGTGTTAGCTGTTTTTGCCTTACAGGGCTAAGATCTTTGGGGCCCTTTAACAGTTATGTAGACATCCAGGTTCAGGCTGGAGCCCAGGCTCTAGGATTCTGCTGGGTGGGAGAACCTCAGAGCTCTGCACAAAGCCTGAGCCAGAATATCTAGATCACAAATGAAGGGCACCACAGCCCAAGTCCCATGAGCCTGGCTCAGTGGGCAGGCACCAACTGAAGGTGACTAACTGCAGCAGGAACATATTCCATGTAGACCTCACTCCTATAATATTTGAAGGCTTTACAATTACTAACGGATTTCATCCTTCAAACAGTCTTGTGAGGTAAAGAAGAATTATCCCCATTTTACACATGGGGAAATGAATCTCAGGTGTTAAGAAACTTGCCAAAAATCACACAAAAAGTCTGTGTCTGAGGCAGTTAATTATTATAGATTTGTGCCTGCATTTCTTCCATCAACAAACTCCCTCCCCTCCATTTTGCATCCTTGTATCCTTTCCCTCACAGTTTTACCAGTCTGTCTGACACTACCTCACCTCTTGAAACACTGAGTAAATGAATATAACTCCCACTGTATGAAATAGTGACACAAACAGTAGGGCAATTAAGTTGGGAGCAGAAATCAAAACTAACCAAAGAACAGTGATCTTACAGCTGTAACCCTTGCCCACCCTTCCACTCTACACTGTTTCTTGTAATTGCTTATCATGGGGTAGCAATGTTAGTCTGCGTACAGCAAGAAACTGAGAGTCCTGTGGCACCTTATAGACTAACAGATTTCTTCAGGCATATGCTTTCATGGGCTTTAACCCATTTTGTCAGATGCATGAAATAGAAACTACAGTTGAAGAGGTATATATACACATGCCAGGGTGGAGGAGGCAAGTGTTATCAAAGTCAGTTCAGAGAGCAGATTGGGCCCATTCACACCAGTTGATCAAAGGGATAGAATGTGTGAACAGATCAATCATTTTTTGTAATGTGTTAACCATTCCAAGTCCCTATTCAGACCCAGTCTGATCCTGTCAAGCTTGCAGATTAGCTCCAACTCTGCAGTTTCACTCTGAAGTCTGTTTTTGAAGTTTTTTTGTTGAAGTATGGCAACCTTCAAGTCTGCTACTGAGAGTCCACATAGATTGAAGTGTTCTCCTACTGGTTTATGGATGTTGCCATTTTTGATCTGGTTCATGTCCATTTATCCTTTTACGAAGGCCAGTCTGGTTTGGCCAATGTACGTGGCAGGGGGCATTGCTGACATGATAGCATATACCACATTAGTGTATGTGCAGGTGAATGAGCCACTGGTGGTGTGGCTGATTTGGTTAGGGCCTGTGATGGTATCACTGGAGTTGATGTGCAAGCAGAGTTGGCAATAGCGTTTGTTGCAAGGATTGGTTTCTGGATTACTGTTCTTGTTGAGTAGTGTTCGGTTGCTGGTAAGTATTTGCTTGAAGTTGGGAAGACTGTCTGCAAGAAAGGATAGGCCTGCCTCCCAAGGCTAGAGAGAGTGTGGGATCATCTTCTAGGATAAGTTGTAGATCTCTGATGATATGTTGGAGCGCTTTAAGCAGTCATGTTCGGTTGTATTCTCTGTCAGGTCAGTCCTGAAAGTAGGTGGCTCCTGGGTACCCATCTGGCTTGGGTACTTTCTCTAGCCTTCTAGTCGAAACAAGCCTGCCCTGTGTGAACATAGCCTACCTCTCAACTGTAGTTTCCGCTTCATGCATCTGACAAAGTGGGTTGGAGCCCACAAAAGCTTATGCCCTAAGAAATCTGTTGTCTATCTGGTACCACAGGTCTCTCTGTTTTTATCATGATATGTCTATAGTTGACTTATACAGACTTTAAGGCAGGTAGCTCTGTCTTTTATTTCACTGTAAAATGTTTGAATATATATGGACTATATTAAAACATAAACATTAATAATTAATAACTAGTTGGGAAATCTGGCAGCCGCAGAAATGAGATAGAGAGGCTCTAGAGATTTTTCCTTGCCCAGCATAATTGACTAGAACGTTAGTAATCCTTCTTTAGTTAAATTCAGCAGAAGACACCAATTTTATATTTTTCACTAGAATAACCACAATAAAAACTGAGTCTTCTCTTACTACTCTAAGGCCTTAAAATAGCCAGCTGATTTAGTATTCAGTGAAAACAACCAGAAAATAACCATCAGCAATTTACTGCCTTTAAAAGTTCTCTCACATGTCCTTATGCAAATAAGAAATCCACCAATGGCATAGTCCTGTCTTCCTTATTCACCCAATGTCTTGAATGGGGTTTTTGTTTGATTAAGGAATAAAAGCTCAGGCCCTCTGCTTAATATAAGACAAGTATATTTTCCAGGATTTGTTGGGAATAACTCCTACTTACAGTACAGTATACTCTTAGATGCATGTACTTTCCTTGTGCAATTGCATCCACTTGCATTCAACTCCCCAATCACAGCCTTTAGAAGTTGGTGATTTGCCACAGTTCATATGACACAGAAGTATGCACAGGATCAGCTTTTAAGAGAAGAACATAATAATAAAATCCATGGTTTTGGGCATTATTCCTTCTTCCTCCCCCAAAAATTCTATACACATTTTAGTGAAAAGGTCTAGAAAGTGGTGGGCCACTAAAAGCCCATTCTTTGTTTTTTGTTTATTTTAACTTTGTTTTTATGATAATGATGAATTCTAAGAATATACAAAGAAAGGATCACACACAGATTTCAAAAGAACAAAGATCTGTGAACAAGAAAACTTTTTTTTTTTAAATTCTAACAACTTTATGCCTTCTCTCATTGGAAAAGTTAGAAGCATGGAGAAAGGATGGCCTTCTTGTTAACTACCATCATTGCAGTAGTGCCTGAATCTCAGTCACAGACATGGATGCCATTGTGGCACTAGGTTGGGACTCAGACTGGAAATCTGGGTTCAGTTCAAGGTTTGCAGATATAACTGATCTGCACTTCATTTCCACATTTGTAAAACAGAGTCTATGATATTTTCATTTCCTATAATTTGTCTGTCTTATCCATTTAGTTTCTAGGTTCTTCAGAGTAGTAACTGTCCCTGACTGCATATCCTTGTCCCAGGGTACCTCAATGAGGTTCCTATCTCCTATGTATTTTAGAAATAACAACAATGCTGAAGAACTCTGTATAAACTCAGAAGTTTGTCTCTCTTACTAACAAAAACATAAAATAAAATAAAATAAAATAAAACATTATCTCACATATCTAGTCTTTCTATTATCCTGGTACCAACATGGTCACAATAACACTGCAAAGACATACATAGTAAGAAGAAAGACTCTATTCCTCTAATCAACATAATGCTACACAATCTTTTAGTAGTTTTAAATGAACACACACAATAGGGTGTGCCTACACTTAGACTTGAATTTGAATTGATGACAATCAATTCAAATTCAATTAAGTGCTTGGCCACACTCATTTTCCTCAATTTGAACTGAGGAACTCCTCAGTTTGAATTGAAGAAAGATGACTTCAAATGTGTCAAACCTCATTTGACTTTGAAGTCAGGGTCAATTCGAGCCCAGTAGTTCGAATTGACCCAGTGTGGCCATGTCAATTTGAACTCACTGAGTTTGAATTGACTAGGATTGACCATCCTCCCAAGGTGCCATGCATCTTGGAAGGAAGAGCAGCCCTTCAGCACCCCGGGCCAGCAGCCCCAAGGGTGCCTTCATCCCCCCAGGCACACTGGGCTGAGGGAGCAATGGGGTTCCTGTCCCCAGGCTGGGGACAGGGACCCCAGCCCCTGCTCCAGACCGGCTGGCTGTGTGTGGGGAAGGCACCTCCATGCGCGGCTCCATCCCTTGTAGCTGCCCGCTAGAGCTGGGCAGGGGATGCCCTGCCCCGTGCTGGGGTCAGAGTGCTGGAGCCTGGCAGGGGACTGTCTGTGGCAGTGGCTATTTTGCATGGCCATCTTGCCACACTTCCCATGGTTCACCCCTCCAATTTGAATTGGCAAGTGCTGTCCATGGACATGCCAATTTGGATTGGATTTTCTTGTCTAGCCATGTCAATTCGAATTGACTCAATTCAAAACTAATAATTATTAGTTCAAATTGACTAATTTGAATTCAGTAATTCAAACTGACATAGTAAGTGTAGACATAGCCATAATGTTTAATGAAAGGCTAGTGACTTAGTTAATCCTGCTTCTGCAAAAGTTTGTATTTGACTAACTCACACCCATGTAACTTACTTTCCATCTTTTTTGTTTCTACCACATAAAGAATATGGTTAGTTGCCTATATGGTCTAATCTGCTGAGGTATGACTTATATAGCACAACACACATGTGCATGAGATCCATGACTTTTATCTAGCTCATACCCAGTCATTTGTTTTGATCTTTACTTTTATGATCCTCAGAATCAATTACTTTATGCTTCACTGTGCTACTTGTATCTTCTGCCTGGTGTGTTTGGTTAGCTCCATGGGTATAATGTGTAGGTCATGGATGGGAGAGTACTTTAATTGAAATCTCTTTGGACAAATCAGAAGCTTACATGTTCTTATATTTCCTAAGTCTTCCAAAGGTTCTCTGACCAGCTATGAAACTCCTTTCTACCTCTTTCATCATTTTAATTCTCTGATTTATGTTTATCTATTGTTCCAGGTGTAGAAAGCTATTGATTCTCTTCAGGAAGGAATCTTCAGTAATGATTTCCTATGATTTACAAGATAGTCAGTCACAAACTTAACTTTATACAAGTGCATTTTTAGATTAACAGCAAAAATCCAATAAGTAACAATTTTTTACAAACCATAGAAATACAACATACATTTCTTAAAGATTTGTTTTATGTTCTTCTTACTGCAGATCATTTATGATCTGAGCACAGTGAGTGGGATTAAAGGGAGAATTCAGAGTGAAATAAAAGTGCAACAGCTGAGCAGTAATTTAGGAAGGGAAAGTGCTTTCAGCATTATGGTCACAAAAAGTGTGGCAGGATGCTGTGCAGTTGGTGAGAGACAGAGGGAACTGATGCTTTAATACTCACTGATCTTCAGGAAGGAAAACGAGAAAAAAAGAAAAAAAAAAGAAAACTGATGTTAGATTAACTAAAAGGCAGGAAGAATCTAGGTAACATTCAGGAATGTCCAGCCAGTCATTAGGCCTGATGAGTTTATGAATCTGAATGCAGCAAATAGAAACCCAATAAACTGCAGAGTGAATATGCCAATCAACTAACCATTCATCTGGATGACACTCTCGTAGCAGCAGTACAAAAAGCAGCTTCTTTGGCCTCCATACATCTCGTGAGATGGTGAGATGCAGCTATTGTAGCATGTGTCATACTCTGCAATGTTCACTGTGGCTCATAATCCAATGAGAGATAAACATGGTCAGCCATATAGTGTGCAAGTCTTCTGTATGCCATTATAGTGTGGCTACTTGTTGCATCCTGCTTTCTCTTATTATTTTATGAAGTTCAGCCCACTTATTGTCATGATGAGTTTTTCCCTTGCAGAGTCTTTGATGCCAGCTAGCTCAGTCAATTGCCATAGTTTCCCAGGTTGCTGTGTCTATTTGGAATTTTTCCAGTGCTCTTTTGCTGCATTGTTAGCAGACAGTAATTCCCTAATAAACACTTCCCTTATTTTTCTTTGCCCTTAGTCTTACTAAGTTGAATAAGGATCTATCAGATCTTGTATGAAGATAAAGCCCAATGAGTGAATCTTTGAAAGTGCAGCTTAAGAGGATGAACAAAAAGATCCCCAAAACAGTCGGAGCAAGGACCCAACCCTGCTTTACTCTACTGTTCATTGCAACACTGCTTGATGGAGAGGCATCAAATCTAACAGTTGCTCTCATACATTCATGAAAAAATATTACTAGATGTAATAATGTTGGTTCACATCCTATCTTTTCTAGTATGAGATATAATCCTGCTCAATTCACTGTACAAATGTCTTGATGAGGTTCACAAACAATATGTACAGTGCCATGTTCTGCTTGTGACACTTCTCCTGAAGTTGTCGCAGAGTGAAGATCATATCAATGGTAGATCTTCCAGCTGGAAAGTCACACTGTGATTCTGGGTAGATACAATTCACAAGTCGCTGAAAATGCTTTAAGACGACTCTACCAAATGATTTGCCTACAATGTTTACAAGGGAGATGCCTCTGTAGTTATTGAAGTCACCCTTATTCTTATATAAAGCGACTATCATAGCGTCTTTCATACCTTGTAGTATTTCACCACTTCTCCAGCACTTGAGAAGATGATCATGCAGAAGGGAAGTAAGACTTTATAATCATTTTATTTGTTTGAGGATTTCAGCAGGAATGCAGTCCTCTCAGTGTTCCCTCTTAGCTGTGCGGCCATGCGGCTGTGCAGCCCCCGCTGCTCTCTGGCACAGGGAACACTGTTGGCTGTGTATGGCCGGCAGCTGTCGTCCCCGCCTGGCCGGCAGACAAAGTGTTCCGGCCAGCTGAGAGCAGCTCCAAGCTGGGAGTTTTTAAACTCCCATTCAGAGTAAGCTGTCACTAAGCATGCACAGTCTCTGCTCATGCTCATGAGAGCTCCTCTGGCTGGAGGAGCAGCTGGGAGATCGGCTGCATTGCTCCGATGGCCAGGTAAGGGGGCAGGAGGGGAGCAATTGGGGGCAGGGCAGGGGCAGCGGCTGTGAAAGGGGGGGTGGAGGGTTGGGGGCGCGTGGAGAGATGGGATTGGGCCGATGAGGGGTGACTGGGAGAACAGGGAGGGGCAGGATTGGGCCACTGGGGAACAGGATCAGGCCCGTGTGGAGCTTAGGGGGCCACGCAGTGAGCAACGTATGTTGCACAGCTGCCTTCAGGCCTTAGAGGTAACACGTCCTCACCAGGTGCCTTGCCACTGGAGAGTGCATCGTTTGCATCAGTGAGCTCCCGCTGACTTGGCTCAATATCCAGCTCTTGCAATAGTTCTAGGTTAGGAATCAGGTTCCCAGTTCCAGGTAAGATATCCCTGCCTTCCGAATACAGTTCTGAGTAATGTTCAATATCCATCAAACCCTCTGTTTATTTTTATCTGTAATTGGTTTGACTCCTTTTGTTTTTAAAGGAGTAATCTTCGTAATATTAGGGCCCAGTGTTTTCCTAAGGCCTTCATATATAGCCTTCACATTACTTCTGTCAAAGGCAACATAGATCTGCTTTCAGAGATTAATCCTGTATTGATTCCCACAGTACCTTGTTTCTCCCAGAATCTGACTTTTTGCTTGATGGAGGTTAGCTTTGGAGCTCTCAGATGGATTCCTTTTGTACTCGCAATAGGCCTCATTTTTATGCTTTATGAGGGGAATCAGTTTGTCAGATTTTTTCTTCTAGCCAGTCCTTTTTGGACAATCTCTGACCACCAAAGACTGTGTGAGCTGTTTCATGAATAGCACTCCTGAGTATTTCCCAGGTGCCTTCAACTGATTCCTGGTTCGATTTCTTGTCCCTATTCATTTTAGGACTTCGACAAAGTCTTTACATTTGATTTTGTCATTTGTGCTTGTGTTAATTTTGGATTTCCTGCTTCACTTAGTGTGATGGAATTTTCTCGCTCTAGTTTTAGCCTTATAGACAATGAATGGCATGAATCACAGTTCGCACTGTGACAAGTACAGGTGACCTTGGTCATGTTCAAATGATTTCTATGCATTAGAACAAGATCTAGGTGGTGCTGGTGATCTGAACATCGGTGGCACCAAAAGACTTTGTGGCAGTCTCTACCAGCAAAGAAGGTGTTTGTTATGCAGAGGTGATTTGTAGAACAGAACTCTAGAAGTCTTTGGTCATTTTCATTTATTTTGCCAATACCATGGTGACTGGGGCATACCATGACGAGTTGTCAGAACCTACTCTAGCACTGAAGTCTCCTGTAATGAAGAGTTGTTCCCCAGAAAGTAAAATGTCAATAACCTTTTGCAAGTTTTCATAAAATTTATTTTTGTATTCAATTTTTGATGGTAATATTGGCACATATGCATATATAATTTTGATGTGACTATATCCTGTATGTAGCCTGATGGTAATAATGTGGTCAGAATCTCCAACAGGATTTTAATAAAGTGTTACAGATGGCAAAGCCAATATCATGTATTTGTTGGTCACCAGCATGATTCCCTTGTCCAAAGAATGTATAATGTACCTCATGTATGAAACAAGACTCAGCAAGGCTCGAAGGGCTGTTCTGTCAGTGTTTAAACTGAAGAGTTTTTGATTAATCAGTGCACAATTTCTGATGTCAATGCTTATTTCATTAGGATCAATGTTTAGTACAGAATACATTGTGCTAACGTTCCACGTACCTAGACAAAAAGTTAGCACACTAATAGAAAAGAAAGCAAGCTCTCTGACTAAGCTAACCATTATACATAGCAGGTAGCCATCCACTGAGCAAGAGGAGTTGAGGATGTTAAAGGACATCAAGTTCTACAAAGACAATGGGTGTTTCCAAACGATATTCAAGAATAGACACAGCAATTTTTTAAAAGTTATTTTGTGAGTCTCATGCAAATCTCTGTTTGATGTATCTTTTATAGTTTATATTACTTATTTATATAGTGGATTAATCTGAAAGAGATGAGCATTTGATCTCTACTGTAGCAGCAAAATGAATCAATAAATTATATCCCCCTTACTGTGAAATCTTATATCGCCTATCCAATTTGCAACAGTCTTACCCCACCTTCTCCAACTTCCTAATGAATTTTTTAAAACATATATCAAAATAATTTTATTTTTCTTGCAGAGAAAGTTACACTTCATTGACCATGGGAAACCATGATTCTATGGCACTTGTATAACTTAGTTGTTCTTAATGGCTTTTGTGAATGCAAACTCTTAACAATCATACACATTCAAATGTTAGAATGTCTAAAGTAGGCATGAAATTGACAGTCCCTGCAAAGTGCTGACATATGTTTATGCATGTGAAGTTTTGCAGGGGCGTAAAAATTACTGAAGTTCTGCTTTCTCAGGGAAGGCTCTGCTGAGAATTTGGGCCTAAAATTCTTCCACTGAGATGCTGTAATCTTGTTTTATGTGAACTGAAGTCTAAGAAATCCCAGGGTACTATGGTCATACCATTGTCATTGTTTTGCCATTTAAAGCTGCTCAAATCCTAGAGTTAATGAAAATTTATACAAACTGCTTTTTTTATATTGAAACACTGAGGGGAAAAAAACCCTTTAATTAAAAGCACCACACTACCTTTTCCTTTCCATATGGTCACAGATTGTCCAACCAGGTGGGAATGAGTATGTAACTGTAGAAAGTATGTCTCTGAACTTTTGAAATTCTCACCTGGATTGTACTGCTGGAGGGGACATGTAGGTTGTACAAATGATGCTTTCAGATATTAGAATAGGAATAAGTTACTTCATAGTCCCTTTTATTTCTATCTGCTTCTTTTCACAGAGCACTCATACCAAAACAGTTGTGATTCCTAGAGAGGTGGTGAGTTTGGAGTCCTGGACTATTGTGCTCATTTAATTCAAACTGAGAAAAACTGATTACATGGTTCTCTTGCTCAGCTACAAGGGAAGCAGGGATAGACAGGGACGCCTATCACAGATTGCCCCTGCCATATGCTCACTTCTCACTGCTTTGCCATTGTTAGTCTCTTTGCCATGTTGCTTACTTCTGTGATAACAATGCAGATGGCAGGAAGAGATACTGCTATTCCCATATCCTTTTTTTGCTTGCTCTTTTCAGTTGCATAGGAAGTTCAGTACTTGGAAGTTTGTTTTATCAGTTCTCTTCTCCTCCTGTAATTATTTTACACCTTTGTTACTTTTTTACTTAGAGATTATTATTGCTGTATTTTTTACATTTTAATAATTGTGGTTTCACTCTCCACTCAGAAATACAATTACACAAACAAAATTATTTTCCCGCTTACCCCTCTACATTTGAAAAGTTTATTATGAACTTACCTAAGAGCAGACCATACAGCATTCAGAGAATAACTAACTTCAATGCTATCCCTTGATATTACATGAAAGGGACCTATTCAAAAAGATGCTAACACAGAGGTCATTAACCACAACAAAGTAAGCAAGAATGACTTACCTTTATACAACTTGCCATTACCTTTAACCATAACATAAAGGAAAAACAAGCAATCACATTAGCATATTTGAAATACTTGTTGTAACAGGTTAATAACCTCTGTCTATTTTGATCATTTCCATCTAATAGGTAATGACATTACTTTTGCCTCCTCTCTCAAATAATACAATAATTTGGCAGAATTACTGTATTTGAACATACATACATTTCCAGTATTCAGTGCCCATAAGGGAAATGAATGCACTCTACTATTCTATGAACCAATAGAACGATTTCACTAGGGAAATTGAAATTTTAAATGTAAAGGATCAAGATACATTTCAGAACCACACAGTCCCATGCATGAGCTATTCCTATATAGGGACTGTGAACTCTCTGAGCTGGAAAACTGAGAGTTTCTATCTAATCATGTTCTTGAGGAATAAGATGACATTTCTTCCTTTCTCCCATCACTGTCCCATCATGGAAAGGGAAAATGAGATTTAGAGGTTCTGTGCTGACGCCTGGGAAGCCAAATGTGGTGATATAGGGATGACCTCTGCAAAGGGATCTTATCAGAAATTTCCTCTCCAAGCACCACCTACTGGAAGGAGTGATCTCATAGATGCATAGACTCTAAGGTCAGAAGAGACCAATATGATCCCCTAGTCTTACCTCCTACACAATGTAGACCACAAAAACCTCACCCATCCACTCTTGTAATAAACCTCTAACCCACGCCTGAATTATTGAAGTCCTCAAATCATGATTTCAAGACTTCAAAGTATAGAGAATCCACTAGCAAGTGAGCTGTCCTCCATGCTACAAAAAAAGGTGAACCCCCCCCCCCGAGCTCTTGCCCATGTGTCCTGGGGGAAAATCTCTTCCCAACTCCATATAGAATGATTAGTTAAACACTAAGCATGTGGGCAAGACTCACAAGTCAGACACCCAGAAAAAGAATTCTCTTTAATACCTCAGAACCCACCCCAATCTAACAGTCAGGCTCAGGTCACAGGCACAGCCACCACCAGTAGTCAAAAATCAGTCAATTGCCAGACTAGGCTGTCCCATCATACCATCCTCTGCATAAATTTATCAAAGTCATTTTTGAACCCAGCTAAGTTTTTGTTTTTGTTTTTTTCTCCCCCCACCCCCCCCAGCTCCAATTGGAAGGCTATTCCAGAACTTTACTCCTCTGATGGTTAAAAAAAACGTGTATAATTTCAAGCCTCAGTTTCCTGATGGACACTTTGTATTGATTTGTTCTTGCGTCCATAATTGGCACCGTACTCAAACAACCCCTCCACCTCTCTGATATTTATCCCTCTGATATATTTACAGAGAGCAATCATACCCCGCTCAACCTTCTTTTCGTTAGGCTAAATAAATCAAGCTTTTTAAACCTCCTCTCATATGGCAGGTTCTCCATTTTGTGGATCATCTGGCACAAGAACAACAATAATCACCCAATGATCATTCTCTTGGGAAGCTTATCTTGTAGATTACACTATTGCTCACAAATAAAAATGTCTGCATTTTTTATGCAACTCAATTTTTCAGAAGGAAAAAGAAATCAGAAGTGACTCCCATAGAACATTAATGCATTTTCAAAGCTCACATTGTGCCATAAGCAAAGAATGGATTTATAGTCTGACAAATAACAATACTTTTAAAAAAAACTTGTTGGGTAAGTACAAATGTATAAATTAGACTATTAATTTCATTTTATTCATTCATATATTATGATAATAGTGCACAGGGTCTCCACTGTGTTAAGCATTCTGTAAATACATACTAAAAACCTGGGGCTACCTTGATGAGTTTACAGCATAAAGCAACAATCCTGAAGGCACTCATGCATGATTGACTTTATGCAAATAGTTAGTTCCACTGACCTAAAAGAAATAGTCACATATTTAAATGTTTGTAAGATCAATGGTTTATTAAGACAAGATGCAATGGGGGACAGGTGGTGTTCTCCTTGATCCTTCTGGCCAAGGGTAGCAGTCTGAGCAGAGACAGATGCATCCTGAAGGTGAATGCCTGGCTGCAAAGATGGTATCATCAGGAGGGCTTTGGTTTTCTTGACCATGGAGCACTGTTCCAGGAAGGAGGACTGCTTGGCAGAGATGGACTTCACCTGTCAAAGAAGTGGAAGAGCATATTCGGACATTGACGGCCTGACCTAGTGAGGAGGGCTTTAAACTAGGTTTGAAGGGGGAAGGAGACCAAAGGCCTCAGGTAAGTCACAATGTGGGAGACCTGGGGAAAGGGATGGAACTTGAGGGGTGCGGGGACTGTATTGGCAGGGATAATAGAGGGAGTACTTAGGACTGGGGGGAGGTGAAATCAAATCATTTTAAGTGCCCTAATGAAGTCCTAATACCTGAGGTGAGTGGGGAAGGAGGACACAAGGAAAAAAATGCAAAGAGGAAGATGCAACAGGGGAGATAATCGACAGAGGAAAGTAAGGGAATTGCCCTGGTATTTTTGGTGCATGTACACAAATGCAAGGATCCTGGGAAACAAGCAGGAAGAATTGGTAGTACTGGCACAGACAGGGAACTGTGATGCAATTGGAACAGAAACATGGTGGGATAGCTTGCATGACTGGAGTGCTGCCATGGATGGTATAAATTGTTCAGGAAGGACAGGCAGGGGAGAAGAGGTGGAAGTGTAGCACTATATGTAAAAGAGCTGTATGACTGCTTGGAGCTCCACTATGAAAGTGGAAACAAGCCGGTTGAAAATCTGTGTGTTAAGTTTAGAGAGGAGTGCAAGAAGGGGGATGTTGTGGTGGGTGTCTGCTTCAGACTGGCAGACCAGAAAGAGGAGGTGGATGAGGCATTTTATGTACAACTACCAGAAGTTTCCAGATCACAGACCCTGGTTCTCATGGGGATTTCAATTATCCTGACATCTGCTGGGAGAGCAATACAGTACTGCACAGGCAATTCCAGAAGTTTTTGGAGATAATTGAAGACAACTTCCTGGTACAAATGCTGGAGGAACCAACTAGGGGCCTTGCACCTCTCGACCTGCTGCTCACAAACAGAAGAATTGATTGGGGAAGTAAAAGTGAATGGCAACCTGAGCAGCATTGACCATGAGATGGTAGAGATCAGAATACTGATCAAAGGAAGAAAGGAAATAAGCAAAAAAACAAACCCTGGAGTTCAGAAAAGCAGATTATGGCTCCCTCAGGGTACTGATGGACAGGATTCCCTTGGAGGGTGATCTGAAGGGGAAAGGCATCCGGGAAAGCTGGCTGTATTTTAAAGAAACCTTGCTAAGAGCACAGGAAAATACCGTATCAAATGTCCAGAAAGAAGAGCAAGTGTGGAAGGCACTCAGCTTGGCTTAGCAGAGAATTCTGCAGTGAGCTGAAACATAAAAGGCAAGCTTATATGAAGTGGAAGCTTGGACAGATGACTAGGGAGGCGTATAAAGATATTGCTCAGGACTGCAGGGATAAGATCAGAAAGGCCAAAGAGCAATTGGATTTGAAACTAGCAAGGAATGTGAAGGGTAACAGGAAGGGGTTCTACAAGTATGTCACCAACAAGAAGAGGATCAGGGATGGTGTAGGTCCCTTACTAAATGGGGCAGGTATCCTGATGGCAGATGGTGTGGAAAAGGCTGAAGTACTCAATGCTTTTTTTACTTCACTCTTCACAGGAAGGGCCAGCTCCCAGGCTACTCCACTGGGTAATGCAGAATGGAGAGAAGGATAGTGGTGCTTGGTGATGGAAGGTCAGGTTAGGGACTACTTAAAGAAGTTAGATGTGTACAAGCGTATGGTGCTGGAGGAACTGCATCTGAAAGTGCTGTGGAAGTTGGCTGATGTGATTGCAGAGCCACTGGCCATTAGCTTCAAAAACTCATGGGGAACAGGGGAGGTCCCAGATGATTGGAAGAAGGCCAATATAGTACCTATCCTCAAAGAATCCATCCTAAAACACTTGGAGGAAAATAGAGGGATCAGGAGCAAGCAGCATGGATTCACCAAGGGTGAGTCATGCCTGACCAACCTCATTGCCTTATATGATGAGATGACTGGATTTGTGGATGCAGGAATAGCTGTTGACATGATATACCTCAACTTTAGCAAGGTTTTTGATACGGTTTCCCACAGCATTCTCATTGGAAAGTTAAGGAAGTATGGGTTGGATGAGTGGACCATAAAGTGGATAGAAACCTGGCTAGATCAATGGGCTCAGTGGGTAAGAATCAATGGCTTGATGTCTAGCTAACAACCAGTAAGAAGTGGAGTGCCCCAGGGGTCGGCCCTGGGGCCCATTCTTTTCAACATCTTCATTAATGATCTTGATGATGGGATAGATTGCATGCTCAATTAGTTCATAGATGACACCAAGCTGAGGGGAATGGTAGGCACACTGGAGGGCAGAGACAGGATTAAGGGGACTTAGACAAATTGGAGCAGTGGGCAAAAAGAAATCTCATGCAGTTCAACAAGGACAAGTGCATATTCCTGCACGTGGGATGGAAAAATTCCATGCACTGCTTCAGGCGGGAACCAATTGACTAAGCAGCAGTACTGTAGAAAAGGACCTCTGGGTTATGGTGGATGGGAAGCTGAATATGAGTCAGCAGTGTGCTCTTGTAACCAAAAAGTCTAATGGCATATTGGGCTGCATCAGTAGGAGTATTGTCAGCAGATTGAGGGATGTGATTATTCCCCTCTATTCGGCACTGGCAAGGTTTCATCTGGAATATTGTGTCCAGTTATGGGCCCCCTGCTACAAAAAAGATGTGGACAAATTAGAAAGAATCTAGAGGAGGGCAACAAAAATGATCAGGAGCTGGGGCACATGATTTATGAGGAGAGACTGAAGGAACTAGGCTTATTTAGCATGCAGAAGAGAAGACTGAGGTGGGATTTGATAGCAACCTTCAACTACTTGAAGGGGTGCTCCAGAGAGGAGGGAGCTAGATTGTTCTCAGTAGTAACAGAGGACAAAACAATGACCAATGGATTCAAGTTGTAGCTGGGGAGGTCAAGGTTGGATATTAGGAAATCTTTCTCACTAGGAGTGCAGTGAATCATTGGAATGGGTTGCCTAGAGAGGTGGTGGAATCTCCGTCTTTGGAGATATTTAAGGTCTGGTTAGACAATACCCTAGCTGGGATGATTTAGTGAGAGTGGCCCTGCTTTTAGCAGGGGGTGGACTAGATGACCTCAGAAGGTCCCTTCCAGCCCTTTGATTCTAAGTAACAAACAATTGCAAAGAATTGGAGAGAGAGGTGAAACATAACACTGTCAGGAAAAGTGTTTATGTAGACTAAATATGGGTAGATGAGGTATAAGCATTCTTTTCTAAAATCTGTTGAAGTCAATGAAAACATTTCAGTTGACTTCGGTGATCTTTGGATCAGATCTTGTGCTACTGTGAGGTGGTTTAGAGTCAATATTTTTTCCCCCTTCCAAGTAAGTTATATATAAACTTACAAATAAGTCAGAGTTGTGGTAGCAATCTATAACATTGTACACTCATTTTAATCAGAAAATAATTAAAATAAAAAATGAAATCTGGCTTAATGGAATTGAACTGTTATTTAAATAAATTCAAACAAATTTCTCTCAGTTATGAACGAGGCCCTCAAACAATACTGTTGTATGAGTAAACTCTGAGATCAAAATGTTCTAAAGAACTTTACCTACAATATATACTATTTAGTAGTTGTGTTGCTTCAGTACAGTTACACTTAAAATAAATTAGCTTCTAAGTAATATTGATTGTGAATTAAACCGCATTTACAACAGAGGGGTATTCATTTAACAGACATATTTCAATATACACATTTAAATGGGATAAAGAAAATATTTTCCCTTTTTTTACAATAGTGTAATTGCCATTTCTATTTACTAGAAGGCTGTTCTTTCTGCTGAATGGAGATAGTGTCCACGAAATTGAATAATGTTGTGTTGGTGATTTCTGAATCCTCCAAACATCTTCGTGGTGTGTAGTTGATGGGACTATACAGAAATGACAATACTTGTAGCAAGAACTTATGACTGACCTGACCCTACAAACATTTATGCTTAAGTAATTATGCATATTGTTTCACTTAAGTCAACATGACTGAAAAGTTTTGTCCAAAATTACCCAAATGGATAATTAGAAAACATTTGGTGAAACATGTATCTGTATTTTTAACAGTCTAGTGAAATAGATTTAGAACAGAACATTATTAATTTCTGCTAAATAAAACAACAAATATTGATCCCATAGACGTCAACAGCAAAATTCCTCTATGTGAGTGTTCAGCATACAGCAAAAGTCCACTGCATCTCAAAATCATACTTAGAACTAGGGCATTCACATTCTAGTTGGGCCGAA
Organism: Podocnemis expansa; assembly: GCA_007922195.1. Lineage (NCBI taxonomy): Eukaryota > Metazoa > Chordata > Testudines > Podocnemididae > Podocnemis > Podocnemis expansa. Next base: position 27,401,392 of record ML682014.1, read on the forward strand.
TTCATTTTTGGAATTAACTATATGAACATTAGTTCAAATTTATATTTGAATTTTTTGGTAGAATACTACTATACGTTTTAGAATAAGAAACAATCATTTAAATACTGTAAACTATGTACTTTGGAAAAGTTAGAAGCATGGAGAAAGGATGGCCTTCTTGTTAACTACCATCATTGCAGTAGTGCCTGAATCTCAGTCACAGACATGGATGCCATTGTGGCACTAGGTTGGGACTCAGACTGGAAATCGGGGTTCAGTTCCAAGGTTTGCAGATATAACTGATCTGCGCTTCACTTCCACATTTGTAAATCAGAGTTTATGATGTTTTCATTTCCTATAATTTGTCTGTCTTATCTATTTAGTTTCTAGGTTCTTCAGAGTAGTAACTGTCCCTGACTGCATATCCTTGTCCCAGGGTACCTCAATGAGGTTCCTATCTCCTATGTATTTTAGAAATAACAACAATGCTGAAGAACTCTGTATAAACTCAGAAGTTTGTCTCTCTTACTAACAGAAACATAAAATAAAATAAAATAAAATAAAATAAAATAAAATAAAACATTATCTCACATATCTAGTCTTCCTATTATCCTGGTACCAACACAGTAACAACAACACTGCAAAGACGTACATAGTAAGAAGAAAGACTCTATTCCTCTAATCAACATAATGCTACACAATCGTTTAGTAGTTTTAAATGAACGCACACAATAGGGTGTGCCTACACTTAGACTTGAATTCGAATTGATGATAATCAGTTCAAATTCAATTAAGTGCATGGCCACACTCATTTTCCTCAATTTGAACTGAGGAACTCCTCAGTTTGAATTGAAGAAAGATGACTTCAAATGTGTCAAACCTCATTTGACTTTGAAGTCAGGGTCAATTCAAACCCAGTAGTTCAAATTGACCCAGTGTGGCCATGTCAATTCGAACTCACTGAGTTTGAATTGACTAGGATTGACCTTCCTCCTAAGGTGCCATGCACCCTGGAAGGAAGAGCAGCCCTTCAGCACCGAGAGCCAGCAGCTCCAAGGGTGCCTTCATCCCCCCCCCCCAGCCACACTGGGCTGGGGGAGCAATGGGGTTCCTGTCCCCACACTGGCGGTGTCGAGGGGGCAGCCCGGGCTGCGGTCTGAGCCACCTGGCAGAGGTTCACCCCCCCACACCCTGCCGGAGGCTGCAGCCCCCTTTCTGGGGCTGAGGGACAGCCCTCAGCACCCTGGCCAAGGTCCTGAGGGTTCCCTGGCCAGGGTGCTGAGGATCCAATATTGTTTCGGAACACTTTGTTCTGAAACAACATGTTCGCACTGCCTTGTTTCGAAACAACAGTTGCAAAACAACGTTGTTTCACCTAGAAACTAGGTTTAACTTGTTTTGAAACAACACTGTTCCCGTTGTTTCAAAACAACAGTGCGTCGTGTGAACAGCAGAATTCTTATTTTGAAACAACCTCTGTTGTTTCGAAATAAGAGTGCTGTGTGAACACACCCTATTTGAAAGTGGAGATTACTAGAACTGAGAAGGCACTATCATATAAATGGTAGCAGAGAATAACTGAATAGTTTAAGGACCAGTAGGAAGGAATATAAGGTTGAGAACCTATCTGGGGTTGGAAAGAGGAAACTATGGGTCAGGACTGACTGGAGGGAATATTGGGTTGCATTGATAACAGAAAAAGAAAAAGACAAGAATTGAAGGGTTAGGAATGGAAACAAAAGATCTCAAATTATTCAGATTGTGTATCCTTTGGATAAGCACCTAGGCTGAGATTTTCAAAGCTGCCTAAGAAGTTTGCTTAACTGTCCTTAATATTCACGAAACTGGGAGTCCAAGTCCCCCAAGCATTTGTGAAAAGCCCACCTGTGATGCGGTCCCTCCTCACCACTGCTGAGCTGCCTTGTAGATGTCTTGGAAAATTGCTCTGGTGACCTCTTTGGCTTCTCCTTTGATACATTGTCTAACCTGCCTCTGTTCCTGGACTCATTCTTCCTTGCAAGCTGGCATCCATGTTGCAGCACAGACCACCAGCTGTGACTCAGTCCCTCCTTCTCCCCCTTCTGTGGCTTCACTTCATCAGTCCTTGGCCACTTGTCTCAGTGGCCACAGAAGTCCAAAGTTGGTACTTTACTTCAAGGCCCAACTGCTGCCTATGCAGAATTGCAGAATCAGCCATGCCATCTTTATCTGGCCTTTACTCCAGTGCCCAGTGGCTGTTCCTACCTGGACCCAGTCTTGCTGTCCACCCCCAACCCTTGTTTTAGGGTTCACAGCTGCTTCTCCCTAGATTTTGCCACTGCGTTATCCCAGGGAATTGTTCTGCCTCTCCCTGCAGACCCACCTGCATTTTTCCTGGGAGCTCCTAAGAGTGACTGACTTCTTCCTGCTGCTGGCAGCCCTTCTTCTTTGGGCCTGCCTGGGCCTGATTGGCTGTTTCCCTTTTGTCCTTCCCACTGGTGGCTATGGCCAAGGTGTCTCCAGGGCTCCTTTACCCCTTTTTTCTGGTGTGGGATACCTCCCCACCACACCACCCCTGAACAATCATCATCTTAATTTAACCAAACCTATGAGCCTTAAGAGTTTTGTGTATCTTTAAACAATAAACCCATTCCAAATCTGGCCTTCAGCATTCTATTTGCACCACAAATTAGGGGAGAGGGTGGATTTCTTTCGAGGGTAGTGTCAAGAACAGAATCATTTCTTTCTTGTGGGATCGTCTTTCCTTTTGTGCATTATGGCCGTTTTCATTTTCAAGCATGTGTGATCACTTCCAAGTGCTTGCTGTTAAAATGGACATTTCACTTCTGCTAATTGCACTGACTATCTCAGTAGTTTATGTAATTCTCTCTCTGTTTTTCATTATAATATTCATCAGAATGTTATTTTAATATTTGGTGTTTCCTTTTCTCCCAGGAATAAATTACCCACATCAACTATTACAAGTTTTATTATTATCACCATCATTAAACAGTCCTATTATGGTAGTGCCTGAAGGCTTCAGATTATAGGATTTGTTACTCTTTGTATTGCATCCTTTAAAACCATTAAAAAGAGAGAACTTCTGGGTAAGTTTCATCTGCAATTAGTAACCTCTATGCATATGCTCATGTATAGTCAAAACCAGTAATGTTGTTTTGCTACTTGTAATGGAAGCTGATTGCTATAGCAGGGATATCCAAGATGAAATATCTTTAAAGCTTTTCTCCAGTAATCTGTCATATGAATAATTTCATATACACTGCCAAACATAATTTCTCTGGAAAGGATCCTAACAAAGTAACTTTTACTGAGGATGTAGGCAAGGTAGTTGATGTTGGATACGTTCACACACAGGCGGTTATTTCAATACAAGTTTTTTTTAAACAACTTGTATTGAAATAACGCCTTATTTCGAAATAAATTAATTTGAATTAAGAAAATGTTAATTCGAATTAAGGGAAAAAGCTCAAAGTGAAATAGTATGTTCAGACAACAGTTATTTTGAAATGAGTCACTGTTGTTTCGAAACAACATGTTCTGACGGGATTGTTTCGTCACCAAATGGGGTTTAAGTTGTTTCGAAACAACACTGTTGTTTCGAAACAACAGACCCCATTGTATTGAAACAACAGTACGTCGTGTGAACGTGGCGTTTCTTATTTCGAAACAACCTCTGTTGTTTCGAAATAAGACTGCCATGTGAACAGACCCATTGATATTCAGATAAAGTCTAATGTATTTGAATGAGGGCAACATGCATTACATTTTAGGCTTTTAAACAGTATATTTATATATTCAATAGTGAAAACATTATATTTTGCTGCTTCTTGCTCTTTCAAAATAGGAAGACACATCTTTTTGATGCCAGGATGCACATTAAAGAGGACTAGAAGATCTTCTCTTTTATAATTTAAACATTATATAGCCTATGTCTACATTACAAAGCTTAGTTCAGACTTCCGTCATCTGAATTAAGCAGTTCCTTGTTAGTTCGAACTAACTGCGGGTTAGTTTGAACTAACCGGGAACTACTTAGTTTGAACTAACCGCATGTCCATCAAATTATTTTGCATGGTTAGTTTGAACTAATGGCTTACGTCAAACTTATTTAATTCAACCTAAGGATGTTGTGCTTACTCTGGACTAACCAGGCAAACTTATTAGTTCTGACTAAGCTTTGCCTAGTTTGAACTAAGAAATTAGTTTGAACCAGGCAAAGCCTAGTGTAGACATGGACTAAATTAACTGGCTAGTGTAGACATAGCCTGTAAGCCCCATTATCTATGATATTTGGGCCAATCTGGTGCACTTAGCTGTCCAGTGAAAGATCGTCCAAAATGGGAGGGCTCTCTGAGTGGTATAGAGCTTTTGAAATAGCTGCCAGTGGCCAAAAAAAAAAAGGGGGTACATGGTGGATCTCTTAAGTGCCTGTCTGATCCCTAGCTGCTGTGCACTCACAATAGCTCTGGAGAGACAGTATCATTTAGGGCAGTCTCATTTTACTCTAACTGATGCCAAAGATTGAATCATCTCCTGGATGGCTCCAGGATCATGGACTGGCTGGGTCCAGGATCATCCCACCTGAGATGTGGAGAATGCTTCTTGAATATAATTTAGAATATGACCCCTAAGGGATTCTTCTTCCTTGTTTTTAAATAAAATATAAAGATAGCCAAGGACCAAGCTATTTTCATAATAAAATGTAAACCTCCATTTTTGATATAACTTTCTCGCAGTAATTTGTTCATATATAACCACAAAGCCACATTTACACACAGGTATAACCAAGCAAACAACAGACCTCTTCTGCTTAAATTATTAAACATATTTCTCCTAAAAGCTGGAAGAGGAGAAACTGAATTCTTTTTTTAAATATTTGGGGAGCACTCATGTACAACATTGGTGTAGGGCACACAGGCACCAAAATCAACAAGAGCGCAGATACAGAGAAAAACTTTTTACTGGAGAATTATATTAGCTGATCTCTAATCCTTTGGCTACCTTACTGAAGCCAAAGATAACATCATAGAATTATAAACATCATTGTAAAAAAAATATATAGCTCTAGAGAAACAAATAATGTCTGTTTGCATTTCATGCTGACCTCTAGCATCATATTTTTCCTTTCTTCAAATATGAGATCAGTAATAGTAATGAAATAAGAGAAGAAATGTGTTACATATAATTGTTCTGCTTTCATTTGAATAGAAAAAAATATTGCAATCTTCTTGTAACAGAACAGATTATTAGCTGTTGTTACACAAATGACACTTGGGAAACAACACTCAGGGCTCAGACCCCCCTCAGGCCCTCAAATTTATGTATAAGCTGTCATTTCAAATTGGTCTTTGGGGATTCAGTGAAATTAAATACTTTGCCTATCATTGTGTAGAAATGATCAAATATAAGATACTGCTGTAGAGGGGGGAAATGTTCACTTCTCACATACTGCTCACATCTGCCTCACCTCTTGCAAATAAACGTGCATAAATTAATAATAATGTGTTGCCCACAGACCAAACAAAAATATGCCTCTGTTTGTGCGAGGCACTGTACAAAGAGAAACTGTTAGTCCCTGCTCCAAAGATCTTTACAACCTAATTGACAGAAGAGATAAAAGACAGGGAGAAGGGACAGAACATACTAGCTAATTATTTATTATTATTATTATTATTAATATTATTATTATTATTATTATTTAGTTTTTGTGTAGTGCCAACAGTTCCATTTGCTAGGCACTAGCCAAATATCAATCAAAGAGATAATTGTTGCCCTAATGAGTTTATGTACTAAGTATAACAGTATAGCCAACATGAAGATATACCAGAGAAAGCACAAGGACAATAATGGCCAGTGTGAGAAGTAGTGATCATACTCCATCCACCAGCTACCTAACAATTACTGAGCCTTGGTTTACACTGTAGGCAGTTTTTGGTTACAAAGTGAGATATACAAGTTACTAAAAATAACTTGAGTATTCCCCTTTGACTTTCAAACACCTAGGCTATGTTCACACATAAACTGTTATTTTGAAATAAAATCATTATTTTGAAATAACTTGTTTCGAAATAAGAAAATGTTAAATCAAAATGGGTGTGTTCACACAGCATTCCTATTTTGAAACAACAAGGTTGTTTCGAAATAAGAATTGCCATGGCCACATGATGCACAGCCATTTCGAAACAAGCAAACCCCTTGTTTTGAAATGGCAGCTGTTTCTTCGAAACGGCTTAAACCTGGTTTCCCGTCGAAACAGCATTGTTTCGAAACGGCTGGTTTCGAAACAATGCCAACGGGACATGCTGTTTCGAAACAATGGCTGTTTCGAAATAGCATTTGACCCTTCCTCCCAGGGTGCTGAGGGGTGTCCCCTGGCCAGCAGAGGGGGGACTGCAGACACCCGCAGGGTGACGTGCCGCTCCGCTTCACCCCGCAGGTGTCTGCAGTCCCCTCCCCAAGCGACTGTGGACATGCTATTTCGCTCCATTATTTCCAAGGCACCTTTTTTGTCTTTGGAAATAAGGTGTTTTGAAATAACCCTTTATTTCGAAACAGCTTGTTTTGAAACGTCTTGTTTCCAAACAAGCCCTCTGTGTGTGAACACAGCCAGTAAGGGAAACCCTCAAATCAAAACAGCATGCCCTGTGTGTGTACATTCTATTTCACTTCAGGAGAGGCATGGGAGGTATGGCAACATGGCTGGCTCGCTGGACCATGTTGGTGGGCATGTTGGCAGCCATGTTGCCAGCCAATCATGTAAAAGAGGGAACTGACCTCCCCTCCCTGTCCATTGTGACTCCCAAGAACTTGCGAGAGAGATGGCAATGGATGCTCCCCAGCTCCCATACCATCCTCGAGCGCTTGGTAGACCCACTGCTTGCCTGCAGAGTGCTGCCCTGCTGTGGGACACACTCTTCCCTAGTCTTGATGAGCAAGGAGCTGAGCCCCGGACCTTCGTCTCAGTGGCCCTCATAGCAGGAATAGCTCCCTGTCCCCTTTCTGTGCCACAGAGCATCTGGGCACTGGACACCAGCACCAACTGGTGGGAGTGGGTTGCCTGCAAACCTGGAGCAACAAGCAGTGGAGGAGGAACCTCCGAGTAGCAGGGAGACCTTCACCCACCTTGTCACCAAACTCACCACAGTCCTGTGCCGAAGGGACATGGTGATGAGGGCAGCCATCCCCGTGGACAAGAGCGTGGCCATCGCTCTCTGGAAGATGGCCACTCCAGAGTCCCACAGGTCTGTTGCCCAGCTCTTTGGCATTGGAAGGTCTACCGTCGGAGGAGTGCTGCTGCAGGTTGCCCGTGCCATCAACATAGTCCTGCTGCCAAGCCTTGTCACCCAGGAAACGCTGCAGGACACCATCACTGGTCTTGCAGCCCTGGGCTTTCCAAACTGCAGGGAGATACTTGATGCCACCCACATCCCCATTTGAGCCCCACCACACTGCCCGCTCCCCCATTCTGCCACAGTCAACCCACACCCAACTCACCCACCCCCTGAACCCAATCCAATAAAACACTCAACTACAACTGTTAATGTGAGTGAACTTGTTTTATTTATACAAAGAAGGGGGCAGGGAAGGCGGATCTTGGGAGGCAGCAAGGTTTGAGTGGGGACAGAACTGGGGGTGACTAAAGTGGGAGAAGGGATGTGGGGTGAGAGTTTGGGGACAGCAATGTGGGGGCCTATTATGGGGGAGCCACCCCCTGGGGCATGGCCCACTGCCCCACGCCCTTCCTTGCAGCCACCCTGGGTCCAGAGATGCTGATGGCGAGGGACAGTGGGGTGCTGAGGTCGACGTCCTTCAGTGTCCTGGGATGCAAGGAGGTCTGCGACGTGACGCACAGTGACAGTCAGGGCTTCCAGTGCCGCTGCCTGCCACTCCATTGCTGCTGCCTGCCACTCCAGTGCCACCACGATGTGCTCATCTGCATCAGCAGTGCACTGGAGCTGCAGGAGGGTGGTGTCTTGGCACCTCTCCTGCTCCACTCGCCAGGCCCGGGACGAGTCTTCTGCTTGCTGGCCGAGCTGGAGCAAGCTGGCGAGGATCTCGTCCCAGGTCTGGAAGGCTCTTCTCCTGGGCCTTGCAGTGGTCGGCAGGCTCACAGCAGAAGGCCAGTGGTGTGTGCAGCATGGAGGCACCACGAGGGACCAGGCTGGCAGGGCACTTCCTGGCTCTTGAGCACCCTGAGAGGAAGACAGTCAAGTCGTACTGGAATTGTTTTGAAACAATGTGTCCGAATGCCATTGTTTTGAAACAACCATTTTAAAACAACAGCTATTTCAATCTCATGTGAGGTTTTACTGTTTCAAAACGATGGCCATTATTTTGAAACAACGGGGTCTCGTCGTTTCGAAATAACAAAATGTCGTTGGGACATGCCACGCTTTATTTTGAAACAATGGCTGTTGTTTTGAAATAAAACCCTGGTGTGGACACAATCCTACTTACCATGCTATCTTAGGTGCACTGAATTGACAGGAAATGGCCTCCTGTTGACTTAGTGCTATTCCATTTGAGGGAGTGGCCTTCAGAGGTTGACCTCCTGATTAACTAAGTGAGTTTACACAGACCTGCTCAATTGATCAGGAAGTTAGGTCTGATGGAGGCAAGTTTGCTGCCATGTTTATCAACCTGCCCTGCTTTTTTTTTAGTCATATAAAACCAGAGTTATTCGAGGATGGAATGGAATTGCTAACCTTCCACTCAGCAAGTGAACATGATAACCTTTTGAGCCACATAAGCTACTATCTACTACACATTCTTCTCGAAAACAAATGTAAATGTTTGGCTTAATTTCATATGACAAGTATCAATGTTATGTTATACAAACATAAACATAAACATCTATTTTCCTGGGTGATTTACATTACTAATATTACATGGATTACAGTTGGACCTGTAGGCACCATGGAATAGTAGGCTCCTGTTGTGCTTGACACCTTGCTAGCACATAGTGAGAGGCAATCCCTGCCTCAAACATCTTACACGCTATTTACACATTGAAACAGTTGGGACGAACTGCTTGTGTGAACAAGCTACAGACAAAGAATTCTTCACAGAAATTATCAGGTGAATAATTTCAAATAATGAATATTGATTAAAACTGCATGTTTGATTGATTGACTACACTTGCAGTTTAGTGTTAAAATTCATTGCCTCATGACAAAATAGTACAAAATGAAGAGGATACCTATATAACCCCACCTTTTGTGCATCCATTTTTATTTTGAAATATATTCATCTTACAGAGTAGGTGTGCTTTGAACATACACTTCTAAAACCTCTACATACTTCTATTTATAAGATGACTCTTTTAGATAAAAATTAGTATAATATGTCATTCAAAACCAAAATTGAGCAATCAGCTTTCTATCCTTTTTTTTTGTGTATCATTTGTGTACCTTCCTTATGTTTGTTAAGATATTGCTTTTCAAACTCACTGGGCCCTGTAGTACATCCCAACCTGTGTCAGGACACACCATTCATTCATTGGGTCTTTGACAGGTTTCTTATTGCTAATGCCTACTCTGACTCCAGCCTTGTAAAGTGTGGTGGGATACTAATGGTGACCTAAACAAAACTATGGGAAAAGCATAATGCATTCAATTAACATTCTCCAAGCTCAAGGCAACTGTGCTTGTATACCCCCTCTATGGAACAGCAAAGAAAACATGCTCAACCCTAGTCTACTCTTGGGCACTTTTTGGCAGCAGTCGACCGCCAGTTATGCACGGAACGTAAAATTCCTTGTGTAATTGGTGGTGACTTTCTTAGCCACTGGTACATATCAGGGAAAAGCTGACTGCAAATGCCTTGCAGTCAGCTTTCCCCAACATCCCATGGTCCTCAGGACTTCCAGGGCCGACTTCCGGGAGTGGCACAGTGAGTTCAGACTCACTGCAAACCACTCTCAGTACACCAAACTAATGGCAGTGATTTTGTAGCCGTCAGTGAAGACATACCCCTAGCCTTCTAACTCGCTAGCCACCACTTGTCTCAGGTAGAGAAAAGTATCTCTCTTCCTCCTGAGCTACTTCCAGGATTCTCAGCTACCTGCCTACACTGTGAATTCCCCAGCAAACTCAGACTGCCTACATAGCCTTAATCTACTTTTCAGAGACAGTGAAGAGTGTTGTTGCCACAGACATGTTACCACACAGTTAGGCAAGCATATATATTCTTAAGGTAAAAAAAAAAAAAAAAAAAAAAAGATTACAGAGAAAACAAACTAACCAGTAAAAGGACCTACAAACATGATGGTAAGCTTTGCAGAAACCACCCCAACTCCAACAAGGACTCTGGCCAGGGAGCACTCCTTAAAACTCCATCAAGGGATTTTTCTGCTTTGACTTAAAAAAAGAACACTCATGAATCTGAGTTCCTCTTTTGTACAAGCTGGATCTTTGGAGATACAATGATTTTCTTTGTCTTCAAAAGGAAGGGGCCAGAGGTATTTAATTTACATTTCATCTTCCCAAGTATATCCTAGGAATCCCACTTAACTTCCTTTGTCTAACACAGTATTTCAGAGTATTTTGAAGCTCATAAATGTTTATGCTAGTCATGCCTCCTCCTCAAAGACATTATGTACTATTCCACAATAATATATAGCTATTTCTTTTCTTAATACAATTAACTGCCAAAATACTTTAAAAGTTTGTCCTTAATATTGCAGGAAATTATAATCTGTCACAATATAATTTACCAATACTTGCATATATAATGTATATCAGATTATCAACATGAAAATAACACATAAGAATGTGGTGTATATTTCATCTAGTATATGTAAATGGCAGCCAACATCAATCCTTTCAAGAAAACTTGCCCATGGAATGTTCATGAAATCAAAAGAACTCAATGTTTGTAAGATAATTTCTTTATTGTGATCTATTGATTCAACTCTCTTTATTCACTACAACTAATAATACTCTAGCCTGAAAAGTATAGCATAGAAACCTGTGGTATACGAGCCTTGTAATGAAGTTTCTAAGTAATTTACACTCTCATAAGCATTATTATCTTAACTTAATGGGACATTTTAAAAATTAAGTATATGTCTTGGTGTTTTCTGGATTGGGGCCAGAATTTTCTTCTTTCAGTATCTTTCCAGATTGAGTCCATAATACTCTGAATGGTCAGATAGGTGTGCTACCAAATGAGTGCTTTGAGGCTTTAACAGTCACAAGTCACAGTCTTTTCTATTACATTGCAATGACCTTTTTATGATACATTGTTCTTGGTTCACTTCTTTCAAGTAGATGGCAAAACCCATAGATTATAATTTCATAACTGGTTATTTTAATTATATTTTCCATATTTTATTATTCCCTTGCATAATTTTTTTTGATTCTTAGCACTTTATTAAAGTGGTCCTCAAATTTAAAATGTGGCTCTTTATGATGTTCATGAACCTTTTAGAAACGAAAAGTGCCATGGATTATTTAAATAATGAATTACTTCTGCAAAGGGCTAAGAAGCTGATTTGTTATTCAGAATGACTGACCTGCTGCACTTATTCAACTAAGTATAGGAAAAAGAAAACTAACTTGGTTTCCTAACAATGGCATATAAACATTGGTTTACAGCTAAAATCTGTGCTGCTTTTAGAACTGACACTTTTAACATTGCTTTAGCATTCCATTACATTTCTAATTGTGCTTAGCATTTTGTAGTTTAACTGCAAAATAACAAAACAATTTAAGTTATTGAAAATCCATTAAGGCTGCATGGCACTTGAGTGAAGTCATGTTTACAAAAGGTATTATTCAGGACAGTAAGGAAATTTCTTTTATCTTTATTCAGAATGTAGGACTTCAGTTCTAGTGCCACTACTATACTACTTTGTATCCTAGCTTTCAGACCTTGCAGGTGGAAAGACATTTGCCTCTTTTATCTCCTTTATTTTTGCAAGCTGCTCAAAACTGAGGAACTCAAACAAATATACCTTCCTTCACACTGCTTTTGTGGACCTTACTATTGAAGGGAATATGTAACTGATGACTTTAACTTTTAACCTCATTCATAGTATCGTGGCCCTAATGTACCCTGCAATTTAAATGCAAATAATCTTTAAACAATACTGATCAGGAGGACTTTTGTGTAAAGAATTATAGCTGGAAAGGGACTGTTTAAGTTGCTCTGGTTAGCAACTCTGGATTTCTTTTCCACATCAATCATCTCTGAGCAATGATCAACAACTAAAATAGTTCAGGGCTGCAAGGCTTTTGACAAATCAAGTTCATCATTTAAATGCCTATGATATCACTTTAGGGTGCAGGATACAGATAGAAGGCATAAATGTTAATTATGAACTTCTGAGGGAAAGGAATTAATGTTCCTTACCTTCCAGTTTGCTTACCTGCAGTTTACAAGTTCAAAAAGCACAGTAAATCTTACCCAGTTACACAAACATAGACATGTTGGAATGCTCTTGTAAGGAGCTATTCCCCATTACATAAATTCATTAAGGAGAAGCTTGGTCAGGTTTACTCTGCTTATTGCAAGGAAAAACTAACTGTACTTCCTTATGCCTTTCTGGTGTAGGGAGAGATTGCTGGAGGTGGCATTCCTATTCTGGAAAAGGCATTCAGTGTTTCCATCTTGTTTTCTTCCTGGTAGTTAATTTCATTTCAGCACCATAGGAACCCCCCTGGATGAGACTCATAGAGTCATGTGATGAAGACCCCTTTTGAGATACACCTGATCATTTTGCTTAGCCCAAGATACACTGCAGCTAGTTTGTGCCATTGTGATCTTCCCCTGTGAATTTTCTTTTTGCATAAGCGCTGCACTTGGGTTAATACTGGAATAACCCAAATCTGTCCCTTCTGCTGCAATCAAGATTGAAATTCTGCAACGTCTTTAAATGGTGCTGCACTTTCTTTTTACATTGCTTCAAAAAAGGTTTTCCTGGTACCTGCATATCCTATGAACAGATTCTACTGAAAACCATAAATAGTTAGATGGATGGACCATCTTTACATTGTGCTGTAGAAGGGAAGGGTAATATTGTTGGAGAAAGATTTAAAGAGAAGTGTAAAATATCAGACTGATTATTTACCCCCGTTTTCCACTAGTGTAACTCCACAGGAAATAACCTGAGTTAAGGAGAAATATGTACCAAAAGAAGGAAATAGACTCAAGACATCTCAAGTTATTGGTTACTAATTACTGACAAATTATTAATTGCTGATTATCAATATTGATTTGTTCCTAAATCTTTTAGTGAAACTTTGCCCTTAATTTAAAGTTGTGTCTTCATTTGGAACTTCATTATTCTTATTTGGAAACACATTTCAAATCAAAGTTACCCTTTCGATATTGTCAAGGTCTTTGCATTCTTAAGTTACCTCATCTGTCAGTGATGGCTGCACAAATGAAAGGTATTCCAGAAAATTCCTTATTTATACACTTACCTTTTAGCAAACAAAAGCATATGAGCCTTCATCTCTCTGTTGTCAAACTTCTGTCCCTCTCTTTTATTTAGTTATTCATCTCTTCAAGTGTACTATGGTGTCTTCTATATTCTATTGAAATAAAGAGGGGTTCTTTTGATTGACTTTGCTTGGCTTTGGATCAGGCCCAAGTGAACAAGTGTCTCTTGTTTCTCAAGTGCTAACAAACTTTTTTTTTATAAAATAAATTCGCAAAGCATGATATTCACTCTTGAGTTGGAACCCACTCACCTTGCACTGTGTCATATAATGTATGACAGATGTTCACTGTGGTGTGAGATGAGGAAATGATCACCTCAAATCCTGTGATTCATACAGGTCTGATTTTCCAAACACTTGATTGAGTCTGCACATTTAAATGCTTCACCTAGGTTGCCAGGGGAAAAGGAACTACATTTTAGTCACAGGATGAATAAAACAAAACAAAAAAACCCAACAACAGCCTGTCTTGCTCTCTTGATGTGGTCTAGCCCTCCACAAAAGCTTTCATTTCTTAGTGTACTGTTCCTTTGAAATGGACTGTTGCTTTACGGTGAAGTGACAAGAATGTGTAATTGACTTCCTGTGGGCTCATTCTTGCCTTTTTGTGCTGGTCAGACATTTTTTTAAAGTATTGAAAATGCCAGCTTATCGAGACAATCCTGTGATTTTTGTAGACATCTATTTTTCTCTGATTTACAGGTTGATTCATCAACTATCACTTTATCACTCCTCATGATGACATGATGATCAAATTTGAAGACAGTGATATGGGTCCAAATGAAAAACAGGTGTTTATCACCAGTTATTTATTCATCACATTATTCTCAAATCCTAGCAACTCAAAAGAACAAGGGAAGAATGGAACCTTTACAAATAGTAATAATATTTAATAATAAATCATACTTTTTAGTTTGATAGCAATAAATTTGTGAAAGCATTTGGCTGAATTAATTTATTCTCAACAACTATATGAAGTAGGTATTATTAATCCATACTTTGCAGATGGAAAAACTGAAATACAAAAGGGTAAAGACATGTGTCCAAGTTCACACAGGTTAGTTCAGTGAACAGACTCTGATGTATTAATGCAGCTGACAAAAGTCAAAGGGACAAATTTTGATTTCATTTTCACTGGTGGAATTAGGTTCACTACCATGCTTTCACTAGAAACTGCCTGCAACTCTTCTTTTAACTAGCTCTTGTGCCACACACCTTTAAACCAAGTACAGTGGATATTTAGGGCAGGGAGAAACAGAAAATGGTGTGAACATGGTTATCCCTTGAGGGCTGATATCAGCTTGGGGTGGTTAGTACAGCACCTGGCTTGTCAATCATGTGCTAGAGTTGAGTCGGGCTGTTACTGGACAAGACATCAGAGACCTATAACTGGTTTCCCTTCTTTGCTAAATTGAGTGAATTTTGGCTGCAAAAGAATATCAGACCCATGTACTCCCAAGTCTCATTCTTGCTTTACTTCGGCATTAGATAAGAATCAGGCAGTAGACCATTAACTTTTATTCTTCAGGCATTTACTTTAGGAAAAGTTATTCTGACTGCAGTAACAGGTTGCATTAGGCGAATCTGCTTGTATTATGCTCTTGAACTAGTATTAGTTCTGTAGCTGCTCGAGGTATATAGAAACTGGAGAAATGAATGACTAAAACACATTTTAATTAAAGTCAACAGGCAACAATTCACTAATTAAAGAGAACTCTTTCTTGGGTGTCTGGCTGGTGAGTCTTGCTCACGTGCTCAAGATTTAAATGAGCGTCATATCTGGGGTCAGGAAGAATTTCTTCGTCCCCTGGAAAGATTGTCAGAGGCTCTGTTCTGTTTTGTTTTTTACTTCCTCTGTAGCATGCAACTCACTTGCTGGTGGATTTTCTGCATCTCAAAGTCTTTAAACCATGATCTGAGGACTTAATAACTTAGTCATAGGTGAGACATTTATTACAGAAATGGGTGGGTGAGGTTCTGTGGCCTTTATTGTATAGGAACTTAGACGAGAAATCCTGCTGGTCCCTTATGATCTTAGAGTGTATGGCTGTGTTCACACAGCCTCCTTATTTTGAAACAACGGAGGTTGTTTCAAAATAAGGTTTCGGCTGTTCACACGACGCACGGCTGTTTCGAAACAAGTTAAACCTAGTCTGTGGGCGAAACAATGTTGTTTCGCAACAGTTGTTTCGAAACAACGCCGTGCGAATGTGTTGTTTCGAAACAACGGTGGTTTCGAAACGACTTGTTTCGAAACAACCGTCGTCTGGACGTGTTGTTTTGAAACGACGGTGAGTCATTTCGAAATAACTGTTGTCCGGAATTGCTATTTCGATTCCGGCTTTTCTCCTTATTTCGAAGTGACTTTTTTGCTAATTTGAAATAAGTCATTTCAAAATAAGGTGTTATTTCGATACAAGTTGTTTCAAAACAACCATATCGAAATAACCCCCTGTGTGTGAACACAGCCTATTAGTCTAAAATTCTGAAATCGAAGAGGAAGACACAACACTGATTTGCTGTTGCTGTAGATCAGGCTTACTTTACAGTACTAGATTCATGGTGGCATGTTTTATTTTGTTTTCCACTTCGATAACAAAAGATTAACTTCCAAAGGGGAAGCCGTATTAGTCTACTAGAGCAAAAAAAACAAGGAGTCTTGTGTCACTTAAAGACTAACTGATTCTCTTGCCTGCTGCTTTGCTTCTGCAATTGAGTATTGATAACAATGTCACTTAACAATGAATGCTTCCACCAGAAAAACACTTAAATAAATGCTTTATCCTTGAATGTTGTGATGGTATCAGCAATGTTAAGAAAAGACTGATGTGAAGAAATGCCACTAATTTAGCTTCCTTTAAAAAAAATCTTGCTGAAACAAGCACTTCAAATGTTTCCTCTATTAACTAAGAAATACATATATATAAGTGTAATCAGAAGCTCTGAAAATATTCAACTGTGATAGTAGCAATGAATCCAAGTTAATTCCAACTCTGTTTCTAAAGACTGCCTTACAGTCTTACAACTCTGCAATCAAGTAACTGATGGTGTCAGCTAAATATTCTTGCCTAGCGATGATTAGCTATTATGCATACACCTGCCTTGAACAAATATGTAAAATTTTGTGCAGCACATCAGAGTGAGAAGGGATTCCCTTAAAGGGCTCCTTCAGTCTTAAAACCATCATCAGTGAAATATTGTGTAAACATATTTTGAATCTAAAATGAAAAAAATAAATAAATCTATTTATTTATTTTCTGCTAGTCTTATCTATGGAATTTCTTCTTCCAGTTCTTTTTATCAGATACAGGAGATATCTTTTTGGTCATGAACTCCTAATTCCTTCTACATTTAGATTCTGAAAAAAAATATTCCATAAATATCCCATCCTTTTGCTTCTTGGAAATCTGAATGTAATTGTCTAAACATGTTAGAGAATCTCATTGAACAATGACAACTGTCAACTCAGGTTTTCTGAATGGACCAGCTGGGTAATGAAAAGAAGCAAAGACTCAGAAAAAGAGTATCAGAAACAATGCACAGCTCTGTGCTTACATATGTAGCTGACCCATCAGTAACAAAGTCAAAGTCAATTACATTTAGAGGACAGCAAATACATGCCCAAATAAAATTAAGAAATATTATTTTATGTGGTTCCTTTTTCATTTTTCTTTTAATGATGATGATGACAACAATGACTAACTCTTATTTAGCACTTTTTATTATCAGATCTCAAAGCACTCTGCAAAAGCCAATGATGTCTGGTTCAAAGTCAATGGAAGGACTCCCCTTGACTTAGTGACCTTTCAATCAGGCCCTGTGTCCATTCAAGTGTATTAAAATCACTTTAGATGAATATCATTCATTTAAGTCTAGAGTTAAATAAGTTATAAATGATTATCTTGGATTTCCAGTAAATTGTCTTGGATTTCAATGTAAATTTCCTTTGGAAAAACATTTACAGTAAGTCTAAATATACTTAATTGTCTGCAAGACTATTGGGTGGTGGAAGGTGGGGTTAACAAACTGCAATATTTACATTCATAAGAGGTACTAAAAAGTAATGAAAAATGAATTTATTGTGTCAGCATATATGTCTGGAGAAGGCCAGAAAGTGCTGGATGATGAATATTTTTACTAGAGTAACCTTTTCTGATTATCATAAAATGTCATTCCCAGTGTTACATTAGGTCAATGGTCAAGTAGACAAATTCAGAAAAAGCTACTATAATATATTAAATCAATAGCTACTTCAATTATTTACAGACTAGTGGGGGAACAATTCTCTTTATACTTAGATGGATTCATTGCAGAATGTGAAATCTGTATGCTGTAGTCATGAGGGAGAGTGACTGCTTCTAGCATGCTGAATGTTTATCAGGCTACCAGAAAGAATGAACGCTATAAACAATGCCCCTGGTCCATTAGTGAGCCTCTAATTTGTGTATTACAAATCTGATGTTTAAACATGAAATTATATGGTATTCTTCAAACGCCCAAATGCAGCTATCACCATTCAGTGCCCATCAAACTTTGACAAAAGCAGTAACTACCTTCAAAAAAGCTTTTCCTCCCAACTATAAGTTTTTGACTGATGCTTCCCTTCCCAAAATGACTTTGTGCTTCATTATTACATATAAGTCAATATAATACAGTTGTGTAGAGACTAGTTCTCTGTCCTTTGATTCCACTCTTACGCTAGATGGGAGCAAAATCCTTTAACCTAGGACATGTACTCTCTCCCTTGAACTCTGCACATATAACCAACTTTTCCATCATTCTTGGCAGGCTTCCTCTTCAACACCGATAGCTCATTTTACTCAGCAGCTGTGCTACCTGTCTTGTCATCATCTTATCAAGCTGGAGTCATGAAATTAGTGACATTAAGTGACCTGCACTTTAATATTAGGTCAGCATGTTGGAGTTGCCAAGCTAGTGATAGGGGCAATTGACTTTCAAAAATCTCAGCCAGGCGGAAATGCTGAGCCAGTGAAATCACACAGATGCATCCATTCACTTCAGACAAGCAGGCTAGATATGCTGAGCTAATAATCATCACAGAGAACCTGCCCTGGTTTCATCCCAGAATATGCTAACTCCTTTGCTAGTAATCTATCAAAAGTCTCAGCTTTCACATCATTTCACTGAACTAAACCAGAAAACCTCACATAAACCTGTGTGCTTTGAAATTAGCCTAGCGTCGTGACAATAGACCATCAAGGTAGAGGTATTAAGTTACTGAACTCCCCAAAGACCTGTGACTTTGCTTCATCCTAGCAAATTAAAATTGTTGAACCACAGGCCTGACAAGAGACTATATCTTCATATAAGGCCAGCAAATGAAAGGCACTGCTCCAGACTAATAAGACAAGCAAACCAAAGATGTTTATTCAATGACCTTACATTTGCAGACATGAGCCCAGAAAGGCAAGAGTGCTGATGAGTGACATCACAGAGGCCTGTCCTATGATATCAGTGCACCAAGTTAATGATGCTGAACTGGAGATCCTGTTGAAACCTGTGACTTAAAATCAGTCCACTAAACTTAAGGTGGCTCAGTCAATAATTTCACAGAAGTTTGTGTCTGGCACCAGTGCATCAGCTTCAGGTGTTGAGCTAGTAAGCTTATAGAAGATTGTGTTTGGCACCTGACCAGCAAGCTAGAAGTGGCTGAACTTAAGTTAAAGGGTGAACCATGTGGAAGCATGGCTAAAAAGAGAGAAAGTTCCCTGTCCTTTTACTGTACTGGGTATGAAGAAACTCAACTTCTATTTCACCTTTTACTTCCCTAGCTGGTAAAATGAAAACTCCTAAGGCAGAAGACTATAAAGCCAGTTAGTACCTGGCTGAGGAGTTATTTGGATGCCAAGACTTCCCAACACAGATATGAGATTCCAGACTTGGATAGTTCTTTTTCCAATAAACCTCCTTTTTTCCACAGAAAAATCAGTTCTCCCTTCCTGGTGACCCACCCATGCATGATAGTTCAACAACAGTGCAAAATGGTGACCAGCTACAAGGTGCATGAGACGGTTGATGTTTTTGAAAGCAGCATGATCCTCCAGCTGTTTTTTCTGATAATATTTCTGGCTGGTTACCAGGCAACTTGTTCCTCTCTAAAAACATGAGGAGGTCATACAAACACTCTTCCAGAAGATGAGCTACCATGTTTTTGAGGTTAGGGATTGGGGATTATTCCACTCAGTGTTCTCTTTCCTGTTTCCATTAGTTTTGAATAGAGCTGATGGGGTTGGAAGGTGACATCCTCCTTCAGTGAAACATTTTGAGGAACAAAAACTTATTTCATTTTCATCTAATTTTTATTTTCCAAATGCTTTGGATGCTCACTAGAATGAAATTACTGAACATTTTTCTTTATTTTTTCTTTAAGAAAAAAATGATGAAAAGCCAAAAAAAAGAGAAACATATTTTTGAAAATTTCAATTTTACCAAAAAAAAAGATAAAAGTTTCAATGAAAATTGTTCATCCAGATCTCATTTTGAGGCCTCAGTCTTTTGCTGCCAGTTCCATGTTGTTTAATAATAAACAATACTACTAATACTACTACTAATGATAATAATAATACCAAGACTTTATATTGCACTTTTCATCAATATCTCCCAAAGCATTTTACAAAGGAGGTAAGTATAATGGGTGGGGCAATTCTCTGTAAGGGTATGTCTACACTTAGAACTGAATTTGAATTGATGACAATCAATTCAAATTCAGTTAAGTGCATGGCCACAATTGCTTTCCTCAATTCGAACTGAGGAACTGCTCAGTTCGAATTGATCAAACTTCATTGAGTTTGAAGTCCATGTCAATTCAAACCCAGTAGTTCGAATTGACCCAGTGTGGCCATGTCAACTTGAACTCACTGTGAATTCAAATTGACATGGGTTGACCTTCCTCCCAGGGTGCATGGCACCCTGGAAAGAAGACCAGCCCTTTGGCACCTGGGGCCAGCAGCCGCAAAGGTGCCTCCACTCCACCCCCACCAGCCAGATCGGGCTGGGGGTGCAATGGGGTTCCTGTCCGCTGGCTGGGAATAGGGACCCCCAGCCCACACTCCAACCCCACTAGCCATGTGCGGAGGAAGGAACACCCACATGCAGCTGCTGCCCTGCTGGCAGGTGGGGAGGAGGGACCCCCGCATGCCGCTGCTGTTCCAATGGCCACACGTGGGGGAAGGAACACCCACACGCAGCAGGATCCACCCTGGCCATGCATGGGGGAGGGACCTCAGCACACGGCAGGATCCCTGCCATCCACATGTGGGGGAAGGAACCTCTGCATGCAGCACAATCCCCACTGGCTGTGCATGGGGGAGGGACCCCCATGGGCAGCAAGAGCACTGCTGCCGGGCAGGGGGAAGGGACACTGGCACACGGCAGGGGCCTGGCTGGCTGAATGCAGGGGAGGAACTCTGGGATGTGGCAGAGGCACAGCTGGCCATGCATCATGGGAGGGACCTCCATGCGTGGCAGGACCCTCACTGGCCGCATGTGGGGGAGGGCTCCTGCCATCCATGGGGGTCCCTCCCCCTGCGTGGCCAGCCATGCTCTATCCACGTGCAGGGGGGTCCCTCCCAATGTTCCTTCTAAGGCGATGATGCAGCTGAACAACATATGGATGCAGATGAGCAAGTCACTCAACCTATATAGGGCCCCTTTCCCACTGCCCGCTGCTCCCCACCAAGCATATCCATAACTTGCTCAGCTGCATCAGCAGCTTAGAGGGAAGATTGCTGTCATTACCATATTATGTCTTGGAAAATAGTAATGATATGGAATGCAGCATTAAACCAGGGCAAAGTCTGGTTTTTTTTAAATTATTTTAAAATAAAAAAAAATCAAAATATTTTCTTTTACTGAAAACTCATTTTTTCAGTAAATGAAAGTTTTTCGTGACCCTTTCATTAATGTTTGTGAAACTAAAATGTTTAAAAACTAAATTTGCAAATATAAACTTGAAAAGCACCTAAAAAGTTAAAAAAAAATTGACTTGCTGCTTTTTCATTTTCCACAGCAGCCTGTTTTACAATTTAAAAAAAGAAAAAAAATTGTCCTATATTGTTTCTAACCAATTCAAATGTGCCCCTTTAGTTGCTTTACTTAATTTGTCCCTGTTAGTAATTTTATTTACAGAATACATTATGTTCTTTCCTTTTATTAGGGTTTGCTATATTTTTTCTCAATTTAGCCCTTTTGTAGGGAGTAAGACTCCAAAAAAAAAAAAAAAAAATCAAAGCGTCCAGCGCAGGGCTTAAACCCACAACCCCAAGGTTAAAACACAGTTCTTCAGCCAACTGATTCACACAGACTGTTGTGTTTCTCACACACACACACACACACACACACACGAGCCACTAATGATAAGGGAAATGGTATGTTCCACTCCCCCTTGGTTTTGGTGCAGGGTCTTTTGTTCCCCGTGTGTACAGCAGACTTTCAGGTGTGGGGTTTTTGTTGTTGTTGGTTTTTTTTAAACTTCCACTCATAAAAAGTAAGAAGCAGGAAAATAAAAATCACCTCTTTTTAGAATGGCTGCCAGATGGAGGACGTGAAGGTAAAAAGGAGGACATGTTCTCCTTTTGTTGGACATCTGGCAACCCTAGACCTGGGGAAGCTGCTTGCTCCCCCTGAGCACTTTCCCAGAAGTCTGGTTGGGGGGGCTTCCTGAGTTACACAGCTGGGTGCTTTCTTCGCACGCGCTCTAGCTCACTTCCCCAACACCCTCTGGCATCCTTTCTCCTGGCTCCCTCAGGCCACTTCCCCGGCTGCCAGAGCCACTCCCATGTGGAGCATGCCCCTCGCTGCCGCCATTCTTCTGGGAGGCAGAAAGCTGTGCTGGGAAGTTTAAAATCTCCCACCCTGAGTATCTTCAGGGGAGAATTCAAACTCTCCAGAACAGCTCCCTGCCAGCCGGAAGAATGTGTGTTTGGGCCCAGCAAGGAGCTGTAGCTGCAGGCCCTGTGCGGCCAGCAGTGTGGAGTGCACCACAGAGTCAGGGCTCCTGTGCACACGTGCACGTGCACAGCCTAGAGGGAACATTCGTCCCTCCCCCATGCACAGCCAGAGGGAGCCCAGCTGCGCGTGAGGGTTCCTTCTCCCCAGCCGGATTCGCTGTCAGCGCGGGCATGGGGAATTCCCCCGCTGGGCACTGACAGCGCAGTGGGGTCGGAGGAGAAAGGATTACCCTGGCCCCTGGTGACAGAGAAGCAGGGCGGGCGAGAAAGGATACCCCCGGATCTATGCTGACAGTGCAGGCCGGGGGAATCCTTTCTCTGCTGCCCCTGCTGTGTTGTGTGTGTGAGTGTGCATAGGGAAAACATCCCCTGCCAGGCTCCTGCCTTCTTAGCCTGGCACGGGGGAAAGCATCCCCCTGCCAAACTCTAGCCCTGGTGGGGCTATTGCTGGGCAGGGGGATACTTTTTCCCGTGCCAGGCTCAGAGGGCTGGAGCCCAGCAGGGGATTGGGTGGTGGCATGGCCCCTTTTGGGGGCCATGTTGCTACACCTCCCATGGTGCCCCTCCTCCAATTTGAATTAGCAAGTCCAGTTCATGGACATACTAGTTCGAATTGGAGTGTCTGGTGTGGCCATGTCAATTCAAATTGATGGAATTCGAACTAATAATTATTTGTTTGAATTCAGTCAATTTGAATTAACACCATAATGTAGACATAGCCTAAGAGACTTACTACACTTTTATCAGTTTAACCTTATTGAAAGGTCGTTTTCTCCCTTTCTCCATTATTCCCTTTTTGTTTTTTTCTACTAGGGGACATATTTACTTTTAATGCTTATTTTTAATTTAATGTTTATTTTAAAAAAGTATTATAGTATAACACAAAAGTAGGTATGGATGCACTCTATGTGTGAATGGCAGATCTATAAGGTAAGGACCCTAATGTATCAAGATATAAAAGCCATATTTTAGATATTAACCCACATTGCATTAATCATGGAAAAACTCTCTTCCATGGAGAACAGTGGAGTCTTAGATAACAAAGCATAGAAGCATGCTATTTGGGCAGATTCTCTCATGCACCAGAACTCTTAGTGCAGAAAAAAACTGAGAGAGTAGGGGCATCTACAGGTTACAACTCATTGAGACTCAGGCTTAGCCCAAATCTGATGCCATTTGCCGGTGTTGCTAAGCAACTCCAAATCTGATGCCTTGTTTAAGAGTTCTTACTAAATCACAATATCTGTTGAGCATAGGTGTAGTAAAACTCTCTGGTTCCTTCTCCCTACTATTATCCTTGAAATCATGCCCTTTACCATTCCTCAAAGCATTTCCAATGCAAAAATGGTACGGAGGTGTAAAATGTGGGACCCAGAACCCTAGAACAGGAACTTGTCTACTGACTCTTTAGTGCTGTTTGGGGATTTTTTGCATCTCTTGAGTGGCACAAAGGGACCAGATTGAAATAGTTAATCTAGCTCCTGTTTGGGAAACTGTGCATCACGCCAGACAAGATTACATTTTCTATTATATAAGATCTTTCTGCTCATGAATAAAGTCTTTGGAATGACTCTCAACTACTTTTATAACAACATTAATGACAATCCCATTAAGCAAATTAACATTACCAAACAGATTCAAAGTCAACGTTTGTTAGATTAGGATACATTTAGAACATTATTCAGTGCAAGATATTTCAAGTTTACAGAGCTGGAATATTTCAAAGCCTCAGTGTTTTGGAGTAAATGGCTATATAATTAAATTTAAAAATATAATAAATGGCTTCTTCTACAAAGATTCAAACCCTCCTAGAGTTTGGATGGGAATCACTAATGGGAAATTTCCATTAGAAGGCGTAAGATTTTTCTTCTTTTTTTGTAGCATGATTCTTCTAATTTTTCCAATTACTTTGTTATTTAATGTACAGAAGAGTATAATTAATTTATGTGAATTTTATTTCCTTTGGGGGGAGTGGTTCTTTTCTGCCACCCTTCCTGGAAATCCACACAGTTGTTTTTCTTTAGTTCTAAGTTAGGACACCCTTTGCACGCTAGGGCTTATCCTAAAAATACCACCATAGGACTTCATAAAAGGCATATTTGATGATGCCTGATCCCTAGTCAATCAGATGGCCACATAATAACAATATAGCTGATCTTTTTATCAGAGGAATTAATTTAAGTTGTTAGTAACAGAAAATTGACCCTTTTAAAAATGCTTTAAAGGTCATGTTTTTGCTGTCCACTTTGATTATTGAGCATTGTACTTTAAAAGTAGTCACATTTGAATCTGACTCTTCCTTTATTATATTATTCTAGTTATTTATTCTGTCTTGAAAAAACTAAGAGATATTATGTTATTATTCTCATGGAGAACCTCCTGTGATAGTTGGTTGCCCAGGCAGTTACACTCAGGACTTGTCTACACTGAAACTGCTGTCCATCCCAATGGATTGATGCAGTGTGATCGATTGAGTGGCCAGTATAGAACCACTCGATTGAACCAGAAAGTGCTCTCCCATCAACTTAGTAACTCCACTCATCCAAGTAGAGTAAAGCTGTGTCAGAGGGAGAGCACTTCAAGTTGACATAGCTGAGTAAAGACACCGCGGTAAGCTAGAGTAACTAAGTTGATGGGTGATACACATTCTGCAGCATGCACATTGAGTATCTCACATTGATTTAGCCCCACAGTGAAGACTTGGCCTCAGAGGAAGTCCCTGGTGGCATCATGGCATCCCTGAACCACAAAAGGTCCATGAACGTATTTAGGCTGAAATCAGCGGAAGCTAAATATCTTTGAGGATCTGGGCCACTTATCAGGACTGGAACTAGATCCTGCTTATAAATGCTCCTGACCTTGAACAGATCTCTGCACTTTCACTGGATTTTGAGACCAGATTTCAGGGTTCAGTCACTAAGTGGGGAAAACCATATCATCTTCTTCACAATCCCTGAGGATTTCTTATATTAACCTTTTGAGGAACCATCTGGTGCAAAGTGACTTTAGCATAGAGAGTACAGATTGTCAGATTCCTTGATATAGAAAGTTTGGATGCTTCCATTAAATAGCATTACTTTCTGGTTAAAATAATAATAATAATAATAATAATAATAATTAATAATGACCTGAACAGCTTAATTTTTTGAAATAGGAGGTGCATTTTCTCCTCTCCTCCACCACCTGTTGATGCTAATCAGTTTTAAAGTGAACAGAATATGTTTTTGATCAAATATTTGATTACTTACAGTAGATTTTAGCTGTCATTAACTGAGTAAAATATTCAGTCATTCCCTCCCATTGGATGCATGGCTTAAATTAATATATCTATACAAAAAAAACATGAAGCTAAAATAAATGTATTATGGAACATATATTTTGATATAGGCTGCCTTTCATTTCAAATACTAAAGAAGACGTTTGGATTAAGACACAATCATTTCAGCTTTTCTCCATAATAAATTTATATTGTTGTCAATGTGTTTAACTCCTATACATCTAGAGAGTGATTGGGAAAATATTTAATTGGAAGTATTATCTTGACATATTCTCTCTTTTTATTTTTCTAGAATGGTTTGGATTATATGTAGCCAGATTCAAATTGACTTTAAGTATATAGTACTGAACAGGACTGAAAATTATTTACAAATAAATGAAATTGCCTTATGATGTAGCTGGCATCTGTGTTCACTTGAGTGAACCCAACTGAAGTAATTTTCTGGTTTAGAGTAAGTTTGGAGTTCTTAAAACTGCAGGATTAATCATGCTTTTATAAAATTTGGATTAAGTTTAAAAAAAAAAAAACAACAAAAAAAGAACAAGATCTTCAGGACCTATTTTTCCCTTAATATTTTAATTCTTGCACATTACACATAAAGTACTATCTAAAATATAATCTGTGTCATTTATACACATTATAATAATCCTTGGAAAATGAATTTGAGAAATACAAGTGCACATGCATTCAATCCAATAAAGTGCTTAGACTCATTCTAAGAACGTTCATTCTCTTTCTCCTATTATCTTTATGGTTTTGCTATTTTTCCTGTCCTACTAGAAGCCTATTCCAAAGGCAAATAAAATAAATGTTATTTTTTCTTTTTCTTTTTCTTTTTCTTTTACATGAGTTCAATGGACATTGAATTAAGTCCTTGGAGTATTGCTGATTGCTGATGATGCAATACTTGTTTTAATTCAAACTAGTTGCCTACAGGGATTTTATTGCAGTAATGAAAAGCCAACCACTTTCCAATTCTTTGTTCTTTCTACTACCTAATGTTCTGGAGCACAAGTTAGCAACTATTAGAGAATCAATAGGATAAATAAGTAGAATAGGGGAGAGGGAGAGCATTAAGAAAACTTAATTCCATCTGGTAGTACAGAGATACAAGTAATAACTGCGTATCTCCAAACTGCTCATACTTTCCTCTGAGGCAAATGTGTCAAATAGAGTCACACTGAATCAGAGTCTGTTTAACCCTTAAAACCATAAAGAATCAAAGTGAAGGCAGTGATGGCACATATTCATTTACCTTCCCCCACCCAGCTGAAAAACTTAGGTTTAGCTTTGCAGATAGTCAGAGCTCATTAGGGTTTATTACTGTGTGAGACTGTATTCCTGCTAGCTTAGATTAACTCAAATGAGCATATTGCTACTTACATTTCCTCTAAGTATACCGCCCACATCTTCCTTCTCTTCTGACCAAACCAAAGCTTTCAACGCATTCTGAATAAGTTGTCAGGATGATGATGACCCTCTGCTCTGATTAGGTAAGTCAAACAGTACAGTTGGTTTCCCTCAGCTCAGACCTGGTAGCCTATTTCCACACATACATCATTATTTTGAAATAAATTAATCTGAATTAAGCAAATGTTAATTCGAATTAAGGGAAAGTCTGCTTTCGAAACAGCTGTTATTTTGAAATGGTGTTTTGGAATAAGGCTGTTTGGACATGTTTTGAAACAGTTGTTTTGAAACAATGGTGTTGTTTTGAAACAACATGTCCACACGGCCTTATTTCGAAATAACCATTTCGAAATAACAGCCGTTTCGAAATGAATGGGGTTTAAGCTGTTTCGAAATGACGGTTCTTATTTCAAAATGACAGAGCCTGTCATTTCAAAATAAGAAAACGTTGTGTGGACATTCAGTTTTTTATTTCAAAACAACCAGTGTTGTTTTGAAATAAAAGACTCATGTGGACATACCCATAGAGAAGGAAGGATTCCTATCTATCCATTCTTGAAAAGCTCTGCTCCCTGGGACACTCAAGACTCAGGCAAGATGTCGACTGGAATGTAAACCAATGCCACAGATCAGCACGGAGCAGCAAGTGACGTACTGTAGATAAGAGAAGGAGGTCTGCATACATCCATGCTTTATTGAGATTTCCTCAGTGGGAAATACCTGGCCTAATAGCATTCTTGGGAAACCTATACACCATCACACACAACACAAGAATAGACTAATTCTCAATAAAAATAATATTACTCATTCAAGTTTGTATTTTCAGATGGTGTAAATTAACATAACCAAGTTGATGATCGGGTCCCCAGAGTTCAGAGCAGCTGAAAACAGCTAAATTTGTTTACACTTTATGTTGATTCACCTCTCCCCTTTCTTGTTACACTCAGTTATAGGACTTCCAGATGAATACCTTTCCTCTGACACCTATCAATATGTACTAATAAACAGATGCCTAGACTGGTCAGATTCTTTGGAGTTTTAAGTTACAAAAAGGCAGTTCATGACTTCATTATTTTTAGATTCATTTTTTTAATACACCATTTCCTTTATGGATAGATAATTCAGAAGCAGCAGTCCTGTTACTCCTTTCCTTTTGAAACAAGTCATATTTAAGTTACCTTTCACCATTTTCATTAGTTTCAGGCTCCTAACTGCTTGCTTACACTGTATTACCTCTATTTTAAAAAGGAGGCTCATTCTCAGCATGTTGTAAAGACAGTGTAGTCAAAGATTTTGGAGCCTAGCAAGGCACAGAAGCTAAGGCAGCAGAAAGATGCTCAGAAATGCTGAGGGCTAGTTTACATTAGATGTACTACTGCAGTGCAGACAACACTTGTCTGATGAAGACACTCTATGCCACTGGCAGAGAATTCTCTCACCATCATAATAAGACCATCTTCATGAGAGGAGGCGGATATGTCAGCAAGGGAAGCTCTCCTGTAGACACAGCTCTGTGCACAGTGGTGTGTAGGTCCATGTAACTTATGTTGCTGGGGGGAGGGGCTTATTCACACTCCTGAATGATGTGAATTACACCAGTATACATCTTGTCTATGCTTTAGATTAAGGTCTAGCTCTGTCTCTGCTAGTGGCCTCAAATTTGACATTGGACAAGTTATTTTACCCTTCTGGACCTCAGTTTTCCCTAACTGCAAAATGAGAATAAAACTTAGCTCCTTTGTAATATGATTTGAAATTTACAGGTGAAAAAATATTACACTGGACAAAAAAAGAGAGACACTAGGTGGGTAAGGAATTATCTTCCTTTGGATCAACATCCATTAATGAGTCAGATAAGCATTTCTCTGATTGGCAGACTGTAGTTTTTGTGAGGTGCAAGAGCCCTTCAAAAGCGGGGCAGTGCATGAAACTGCATAGACTGTGTACACCTACAGCTATGTCTGTATGAAACAAGAGCACAAAATGGTTGTAAGTTCTGAAAATGAATAAAGGTCACTTTCTACTAGCTCAGGGCTCTTTTTCATGATAATGAGATCCAAATGATAATTGCCAACTAATATTAACCCTTGAACTTGTGCAACATAATGTAATGATTTCCAGTGCAGAAGATATTAAAATTCTGGAGTCACACTTTTAAGGCAAAATATTTGTGTATTTTATTGCTATGGCAAAATCTGTAATACGTACAGAGTATTATGTAATATATTTTTGTTATTGTGATGAGGTGTGTTCAATAGTAAAAATAAGAGATGACACTAACAACTGATTCTCTCTACATTATTCAATATGTAGTTCTCTGTGCCTCAGGATGCATGCTCTAGGTTGATGTTACTCCACATAAATTCTTAATTCATCTATATTAAATATGCCTGCATGCCAATCAAAATTACACATGTATAATATATATGCTGCATTACTACAAATGCAGATTTATTGTTAGCATTCTGTAAGCAAAAAGAGGTCTATGAACTAGGTGTATTGGAGTTGTAAAGGGTAGTGTCAGGGGTCTGTAAGCTACAGCTCTGGAGTCACAGGCGGCTGTTTGGCTGCCCCTTGTGGCTCTGGGCTCAGGGTACCCCCCCCAACCATTGGAATGCTGTGGGGGGCCTGCTTTTGGTTCTGGTCTCCACCACCACCCCCAGGAGAATCTTCAGCAGACACCTTGGCCCAGCTCCCCCCTCCAGGAAGCTACTCTCATTGTGGGTTTCAGAACACTTAGTTATTGAAGGAATTTTAAAAAATGACTCTTATCTTTTGAGTTGCCAACCCCTGGGTAACGTAATGTTTTCTGAAAGCTCAAAGCGTTACATTTCAGTACAGAAGACAGTTTTGCAGTGAAGGCACTGAACTAGGGTTTAAGGGTACAACTACACTGGGCGTTTGATTGACTTAAGGAAGCTTAAGTCGACCTACAGACCCCTGTGGCCACACTGGACTTCTAATAAGTTGACTTAAATGCTTCCTTAAGCCAGCATAAAACACCACCTTTTCAGGTTGATTTAATGCTTAGGTCGACTTAACCCAGTGTAAAAGGGGAAAGCCCTTAAATCGACTTAATTGGCCTCCAGGTCCCCCGCCCAGATTTCCTAGCCATCAGGAAGGGTTGTTCTGCATTTGCCAGTGAGGATGCAGGCAGTCAACAGGAGTTTTCAGTGTGGATGCTCTAAGTCGACTTAACAAGATCGACTTTAAGTTGACTTAAAGTCGACCTTGGTAAGTCAACTTAACGGAGCCTCCAGTATAGAATACTGCAGCAGACTTAGGTTCTGGGTCTGCCACAGTTTTACTGAGCAACCATTGGAAAGTTACATAGGCTTATTTGGCAGCCTGTAATGCACCTGGAGCCGCGCTGCCTAGAACTCACCTAGAACCATAGTCTGAACCACCACCCTGTCTTTACAAGGTCTGGTAATGCAGAAAGCTCCCAGAGGAGAACAATGAACCCTTAATCTGTCTGTCACTCAATCCTCCATTTATAAAAATGGTAATTATAATCTTTCTTTTCCTTTTTCTTTCTCTTCCTTTCTTTTCTCTACTATGTTCTATGCCTGGAACAGTGAAGCTCCAGTCTCATTTAGGGGCATAAACTTGAATAAATATTAAGGATATCAGAACAGTCATAATGGGTCAGACTAAGGGTCCATCTAGCTGAATATCCTGTCTTCTTACAGTGGCCAATGGCAGGTGCTTCAGAGGGAATGAATAGAACAGGTAATCGTCAAGCGATCCATCCTGTCAACCATTCTCAGTCTCTAGCAATGAGCAATCGCTGCCTATCCTGGCAAATAGCTCTTGACAGACCTATCCTCCATGAACTTATCTAGGTTTTTTTTTAACCCTGTCATAGTCTTAGCCTTCACAAGATCCTATGATAAGGAGTTTCAAAGATTGACTGATTCTGTATTATGAGAAGAAATACTTCATTTTGTTCATTTTAAACCTGCTAACTATTAATTTCATTTTATGACCCTCTACTTCTGCTATGAGGAGTAAATAACAATTTTTTTTTTTTTACTTTCTCCACACCAGCCATCATTTTATAGACCTCTACAATATCCCCCATTAGGCAGTTCTTTTCCAGGATGAAAATGCTCAGTTTTATTAATTTGTCCTCATACAGAAGCTTTTCTATACTCCAAATCACTTTAGTTGCCCTTTTTTGTACCTTTCTAAGGTACAAAGTTTAGTTTCCTTTTCCTTTGATATATGTGGAACTGTACTGGTCCCAGTATAGACCCTTGGGGCACACTAATATTTACCTGTCTCCATTCTGAAAACTGGAAAATTGTGAAAAATAATACTCATAATATTAGGTCTATTGAATATCAGCATTAGTGTTGACTATATATTATATATAAATAAGCATCTATTTATCAACTGATTTGTTTTGCTCCTAAGTCATAAGACTTAATAGGATTCATCCTGAAGGGAAAACAGAATAAGGAGGGGAAAAGAAAAAAGGGAAAATTATGGAAAAATGTAGATAAGTCTCTAAGAAAAAACTGAAGACCTTGAACTCTTCCTCTATGCCAAATTTGCAAGCAGTATTGGTTATGACAAACAAAAACATAGCTACTGATGTTTTAGAAATTAGTTTCAGGAAATTCATTGACTGTGAAAAAAATATTTCTACATTAACTACAGAGGGTACTTGTATAAAATTGGAACATTACAAAATACTTAAATTTAAGATGATTTGGGGGAGAATCATATGATAGTTACTTGTTTGAGTAGTCCTATTTTCAAATCAAAGTGGAATATATGCTATTGAGTTGAGTTTGGGTTTTGAATTTAATTGAGTACCTAAAAGAATATTGATCATGTAATTTTTCAGAATGTTCCACTGAAATGTAGTGTGATACATAATTTTAGGGAATAGCATCTTAACTTTTATGTATGAGCGTTATGTACATTTCTGCTTTTTGTTTCCCAGTGAGATTATTTCAGTATGAGACATCCATCAAAAATTCCTATAATAATGAATTAATGAAGCAATCTAGCTGAGAGTTTTACAAACTACATCTACATTTTATTACATGATTTAGTTAACACAGAATATGAAAAATATTGAATACCCTGTTCAAGCCCTAAGTATTAACAATTCACTCATACTATACAAGTTAAAAGGGCATGTATTGCTATTCTAATTTTTTTAAAATATATTAACTCAAAGTAATTTATAGAGTAATTAGCAATAAAAAAAAAACAGGAAAAGGTTTCTGAGTTTAATCAAATCCCTAAAAGTCTAGGGATTTGCTTAAACTCAAAACCCTTTTCCTGTTTTTAAATCACCATCTCACTGTTTTTGTACCTCTTTTTTCTTCTCTAATCCAAACCCAACCAGATCCTTACTACTTCTACTCTAACATTCTATTTCATATGGGTTAATTTCATCCTCAATGTAGAATAACTTCATTATTGATTTTATTTTGTTTGTTTTATTTGAATTTCAATAAGATAAGTGCATATAATTTTTGATGGACACACTGAATGAAATACAATTAATAAATTATAAAGAACTCAAAACAGGATGAACACTTTTTTGCAACCTTAACTATAGCAGTAGCTCTTCTGTTATAATACAAAGACTGATGTTGGCTATACACAAGGACAATGTTGTGCTTTCATCTTCTTTAAAATTGCTGAGCTTTGGGCAGGATTTATTATTATTATTAGGAACTCATTTAAAATATCCTCAATATTCCAATAATTTAATACAAATTGACATACAATGTGGTCTGCAAGGTATTTATATCCAATACACTAAATACTCAATCTTTTAAAAATATCAGATGGCTGATGTAAATTGAGTTATTTGTCCAGTGACTTATTGTTGCACTAGTGAATATTTAGCTGATAGACATATTCAGAATTAAGACTTAAGAATTAAGAATTAACCCAGTCCAAAAATAGTCTAGAAAATAGTTTGGCTTGTCTGGGTGATATTACATTGAAATTGACGTCAACTCTTTTTGTACTGGTCATATTAATTATCCTATGCAATTTACTTCCAGGAAAAATTGACCTGTGTTATTGTGAACATATTGTTGCACTTATTTACAGGGCCCATTAATGTTTTACAGGAAAAATAATGTTTTAAAATGTCAAGAGCTTTATAAATATTGCCTGTGTAGTTTTTTTTTTTTTTTAATGCCAGTATGTTAAATTGATAGGATTTACTTTCACAGCTGAGGTCCTCTTCACGTATGGGCTAGACTGTGACTGTAGGCATTTTCCCCAAACATGTGGTGATGTGCAAACTGCATAAGTCCAAGACAAGTACATCCCTACAAGGCAGTCTAAATCACAGCTCCGTTCCCACTGGCCTCTAGCTTCTGAGGAATAGTAGTTTACTTTGGGCTTATTCCAAGTCAGGATTTTAACTAGTTCACAAGTCCCTAGTTCAGAAAGGGAGAGAGCAGGAAAGAAATTCCACTTAGCTCCTACATACCTAGACCTTGGTGTCTGCGTATTCCATACAGGTTTATAAGGGAAGCTCTAACTCTCTTTTACTCCTTGTCATAGCTGTGTATGCCAAATCAAAATCTTGCCCTATGCACTGTATGAGGTATAGTCCACCAATAACAAAGAAAGGTTTCTTTCTCAACCCCAGGACTTCTTAATAACAATGTATGTGGGGGGGGGGAGGAGGGCGAGTCAACAGATCAAGCTGCCTTTTGACCTTTCATTTCATGCTGCCATCAAGGACAGTGTAGAAACCCCAACACTTTAAGCTCAACATAACAAAACAGCAAAAAGAGATAACAGATGCTTTTCCAAACATTATCAGATTCTTTACACAGAAAAACTCCCTTAACAGTTCATTACTAAGAACATGCCAATTACTTATTAAGTCTGATTTTTACTAAACTTTCAGGAACCCAGGCAGAAAACCAAATTCCCTATCTGGAGCTGGAAGAAACAAAAAAAGTAACTGAGTAATTTAACAGAAATAAATTTTGGCATCTAGATGGCTATTGAGTAGATTATACAACTCATAATGTTCAGTTATATTAATTTAAAGTATTTAATATCCACAGAATAATACTCTGCTACCTACTTGGCAAATAACTAACAAATATTATTCTTAAAGCCAAAAAACACTCCCTACTTCACTTTGTTCATGATGGCCAATTTCCTTGCCACATGTTGAATGTAAAATAGCATCCAGGACAACAGCATATCTATTAACTCTGCATATGTAATGCTTAATGGATAAATCAGCATTGTTTGGCAATAGACAAGGTTCAGGTGGCTTCTTAATCTTATTATTAGATCCTTTAAAAAAAAAAAGAATCTGATAGAGCAAGGTTGAGATAGCGCCTTCCAATTCTCTAAGGCACAGATTTATGTGATGAGATTATAGATTGAATATGATTCCTGTTTTCAGTTTTAGTGGCTGGAATTAGGATTAGTAGACTATAATTTTAGAGGAATTAAAATATGTAAAACTGTCTTTTGTTCTTCCTTGATTTTCCCCTAGCAGTTGACACAATTGCATTGTAAAAATAAAGAGGATTTATACACAAGGGATATTTTCCAGTGGTAAGACTATATATTATTATGGTTTATACCATGAGGGAAAGGATTAATTTGGTCCTCTATATATCTGATCCAGTTAAAGGGTAAAGCAGGACATCTTTTGCAGAAATTGTTGTAGGCCTTTATCCTCACCTAAAAATTTGGATAGTTTCAAGTAGCCCAACTGAATGCTTACATAAGCATACAATAAATCTCCTAATTGTTTGCTGCCAGATGAAATAACAGAACCTGATGGGCAGAGAACACTGTAGTGGAGCAAACCTACGACAGCTAGCTCATATTGAAGTACCATTTACCTTATGTCCCATCCAATCTGTACTCCCATCACCACACCCAAGTGAGACTGAAAAGTTCAAAAATAGTCATATAGTACAAAATGAACACTTGTTTCAGCTAAGGTTTGATGTCAAAGCCAAGTTATTCTTCTACAGACATACAGAAGATTACCCTGGCTGACCAAAGAACAAAAGGTTACCAGAACCAAAAAGGTCTGATCCCTTTTGTGATGATGAGCCCTTGTCACATGGTTCTGAGAACTCTTAATTCACTAGCAATTGAGGTGATAAACAAGTCAAAGATTTTGAAAAAAAAAAATTCTTATGTCAGAGTACCCCGGTGAGGAGTGATCATATAGAGGCTGACTTCACTTCTTTTTTTTCCCTGTTGGTTACTAGATTTGGGTCAATTTTTATGACTAGGTTACCCTAATGAAGTAGTAAATACTATTAATCTCATCAATTGAGGTTATTTGGTGTTGCAGAAAGCATATGCACAGGACTTTGTGAGCTAATAGAGTAGGAGTAGTCTCAGAGACATGATATAAGTTTTGCCATTGGGACCTACTTTGATATTTGAATGGGGAATAAAACAAGATGACTTATTGATGTATACTTGGAACCTACATATGCCATGAAGAATTCTGAAAATTCTGATCTTGTTACTCTTTACTTTTTGAAAAGTTATTTTTATTTAGTTTTTTAGAATATCCTTCTATTGGCTGCAAAATAAATTTGGTAATAACCAGCTGCAGTAAACATACCATCAGGATATTAAATCCAGCATGAGAAATGCAGCAGATGCTGTGAGGAACAACAGGATTTAGATTTTTGTCTCAGAACAAATCAAAAGTTAATTTCTAAGCCAAAGTTATCCTAAAGGGAAGCTAATAATGTTGACTTGATTTTCCTCAAGATTTCAAAAAAGAAATATTCACTATGGAAAAGACCAAGAATATGATGTTTGAGTGCAAAATTAGCATATTCATATTGCAAGAAACTGAAAGTAAACATTTAATTCTAAAATAAAAAAGATACTCTGAGATTTCATTATATTCAGTCCAGGTACCAATATATTTAAAACATATTGGCATATAATACAGGTAAAGTTCATTCAGTTGGGTGCCCTACATATTACAAAACATATAAAATCTCCTTATGTTTCCAATATAACAGAAAGAGTCCAAATGATTTCAGTATATTTGGAAATAATGTCTCTCAGTTTCAGTATACTCATGTACAACATTCCTTTAAAGATCACTGACCACTTAACTCTTTGTCAAAGAGAAGTTAAAGATTCAGGTACGTACCATTATTTGGAGTTCAGCAGAATAAAACACAATTTCATTTACAGATTTCAGAGGCTCCTTGATTTAAGCAATAATCCTCATTAGGGTGTTAATATGGTTTACCTTCAAATAAACATACTTCTGTGGTTAGCATTTGGATTTAAAACTAAGAATCTGCTGCCCCAGAACAGAGGACAATTCTAATAAGAATTCTGAGTATATTTATCATATCAATGTTTAAATTCATGTACAATTCAAGAATATTCTCTCTTAGGTTCTTTTTAGCACCTTAATATCTTTCCAAGGGGTAATTATTCTCTGATGCATCCTGGACATGCTTCTTTTTCAGAATAATGGGTAAACATTTTAGTACTTTCTCCCTCTCAGGAGGATTCTTTGATGAAGAACTCAATGGTGTCATTTGGGTTCCAAGGTGGAAGCATTCCAATGTTTCTGTTAAACAACAATACTATTACTTCAATTTCATTAGAACATCTTAAATAACAATTTATGAGATCGAAAGATGCTACAGAGAAAACTGTGATAATGATTTTGTAGCTTTTACTATTAAAACATCTTAGCTGATAATATATTTTCTAACCATTGATTTCTAACATGTTAGCATGAAAGGACAAATTTTTACCATATTTCATGCTGTAGGTATGCACAGGAAAGGACTACATCATCATAGGTAAGAAATCCATTAAATTCAATAGCTCATTTAGGATGGAGTTCTTAATAAAGATGTATATGTTTTGTATTTATACTTGACAGAATAAACACAGCAATAATATAATATTCATATAGTAATATTGAATCACAGAATCATAGGGTTGGAAGGGACCCCACGAGGTCATCTAGTCCAACCCCCTGCCAAAAAAAGCAGGATCACTCCCATTAGATCATCCCAGTCAGAGTTTTGTCCAGCTGGGCCTTGAACACCTCCAGAGATGGAGATTCCACCACCTCCCTAGGCAGCTTATTCCAATGCTTCACCACTCGCCTAGTAAGGAAGTTTTTCCTAATATCCAGCCTGGACCACCCCAGCTGTAACTTGAAATCATTGCTTCTCGTTCTGCCCTCTGTTACTACCGAGAACAGTCGAGTTCCCTCCTCCTTGGAGCAACCCTTCAAGTAGTTGAAGGTTGCTATCAAATCCCCCCTCAGTCTTCTCTTCTGCAGGCTAAATAAGCCTAGTTCCTTCAGTCTTTCTTCATAGGGCTTGTGCTCCAGCCCTTTGATCATTTTTGTTGTCCTCCTCTGGACTCTCTCTAATTTGTCCATGTCCTTTTTGTAGTGGGGAGCCCAAAACTGAACACAGTATTCCAGATGTGGCCTCACTAGTGCAGAATAGAGGGGAATGATCACATCCCTCGATCTGCTGGCAACACTTCTTCTGATGGTCACAATGCTTTCTTTCATGAATATATAAATATATAAATATTTGTGAGTGAATGGGCATTCTGAACTACCCTCTGTGGCAGTCTTTAAGGTTGAATGGCTTATCAAAAAATTATATGCTGATCCCCAAAACATGAATATTCCTAGTACAATAAGAAAGGCAATTTTGGTTATAAAATTTGTTTCCTTGAAGGAGAATTCTATCTTTTTTTCCCTGATATATGTTCTCTTAAATTTGAACAAATATAAATTACTAGGCATTTGACTGGTAAATTTGGGAAACATTTTTCTCGCTCAGTAACATATTTTAACAAATATAATTTTAACACTGTGAGATGATAAAGCTAATTTTTTATTTTTCTGTGGGATTTTTCCCCATCATATACCTAATTTTCATTATACATTGTAAATACACTTTCTGTATTAAAAATCAGTGAAGTTTTCATCACTCAACCAACCACCCTATTTTTAATATAATTTCCTGAGAATTCAGTACTGTAGAATCCCAGCTATTCAAGACAAACTGTGGATCAGAAGAAACAAAGTTTCTTAGGAAGGCTGATAATATTGCATTTTTTTTTCTTTTGGAAGATGGTAATTTAAATGAAGTTTGGTCAGGCAAGAAGCAACATGCATTGGTCTGGTTATTAATCTGTTAAAAAATCAAGAAACAAAACAAACAAACAAAAACCCCCACACCTCTGATAATTACCACCAAACAACCTCCAGCTCCAGATTACATAGCTCAGTAACCTGCCTGGATGGACACTGAGCAATGACAGTTGTCAACTATTTGTGCATCACCAGAGATAAAGCTGATGGATCTCACAGGATGTGGGTGCTCATAGTGGAAGTTGCTGCTGTGTTTTGGACCCTTAGGCTTTGTCTGTAATGGTGATATAACATCATATTTGTTATAAAGCTATAATTCTATAGAAATTAAAGTTATACTTATTCTGTTATACAGAATTAAACCATTGTCACTGAGGAAGGCTGAAGAGCATCAAATTGATAGTTTGATTTATGTTATTTGTCAGTTTTTCCATCTCAAATGGCAAGAGATTAGAAATTAAAATATTCATAGCCAAACCCAGAAAGTGCCTACATCAATACCACTCAGTTTCTCCAACTTCCTTGGTATGGACTTCTTATAAGAATGGAAGCCCAGTGAATTCCAAAGCATCTGCATGCACGTACACACGCGCGTAGACACACACATTACTGATACATTGCCAGCAATCACATGAGCAGGGCAGGCTTGACAATGATGGACATAAACTGAATATACAATCAGATTACCTAAACCACCTTGTCAATGATTAATCAGGTGGAGCTTGATTTGTAAAAAGGCCACATCCTTTTGGGATTCGTCATGATGCTAAAGAGGCTGATGCTGACATTGGCAATTTCAGTCTTCTGATTCCCCCCCCCCCCGACAAAACATACATATTTAACTTTAAGCATGTAACAGGCTCTTGCAACATGAATTAATTTCTTGTGCTTAATAATCTCCCTTGTGTTTAGCTGTGATGTTCTGATTATCCTTCCCAGACCTGAAGAAGCACTCTATGTGGCTGAAAACTTTGTCTCTTTCATCAACAAAAGTTGGGCTGCTAAAAGATATTGCCTCACCCATTGTCTCTCTCATATTATTTATTGTGCCAATTCTTTTATCGCCAACAAAAACATGATTTTGGAGGATACTTTATATAGACTTGGGTAATGGAATAGACCAAAGTTGTGTCTTAAATGAAATGTTCTTGCTGTTTTTCCCCACTAAAGCTGAATGTTCTTTAGTTCAATATAAATTGTTTTTTTTCTTCTGCAGTTTAAATAAGGTTAAATAATATTTCACATTTGACAGTATTTATTTAATTTAAAAAATCATCAACCTCATTTGAGCTGTATACATTTGTTGACTACGTTAATAATACTTCATTTGTATTACCAAAAACAAGAAACTTCCCAACATTTAAAAAAAATGTTAACATTGAGTGAAGTTTGCCAATGCCTATTGCTAAATAACACAACTACTAAAAAAAAAAAAGGAAATCCTATGCAAAGTGTTTTGTTTTGTTTTGTTTTTTGATTATTTGTTCTGTTCTGTTTTTGCCTCCAAAAAAACTTCAGAAATCACTTCCCTTTAATGTTCCAAAATTCAGTTTTTTCAAAGGGGAAAAAAATTTCACAAAATGTTTGCTTTTCTTTTCTCAATTCATAGATAATATTTGTCAGTCCCTTCAGAGGTGAGCGAATGTGTGCATATACTTACAAATATAGGACCATAAAGACTATACTGTAAAGGACTCTATTGATTTTTCATCTTTGAACTAGATTTTTCATTATTTCCTCTCTATGAGCAATTCTCTCCTGAAAAAGAATGAATTCAAATCTTAGTTTACTATATGGCTCCTCCTTTTTCTACCTCTGATATAGGTAATGCCCTTTCTTGCCATTTCAACAGGGCAGAAGTTTGGTCATTACATCAGGGGATGGCAAAGCCCGGAGAGCTCATGGCCAGACATGCATATTGGCCCCAATTCATTACCTACTGTGAGAAGGGAAAGGGTGG
The DNA here is from genome assembly GCA_007922195.1 of Podocnemis expansa. Classification (NCBI taxonomy): domain Eukaryota; kingdom Metazoa; phylum Chordata; order Testudines; family Podocnemididae; genus Podocnemis; species Podocnemis expansa. The sequence continues at coordinate 27,441,572 of ML682014.1, forward strand.
TGGATAGCCCACACCCCAAAATTAAGTTAATACATTTGCACCAAGTTCCTTAAATCTATACTTATGTCTGGCTTAGTCACTGTGGCTATGTCTACACTAGGAGCTTAAGTCAACTTAAGCAAAGTCAGGGCTATATTTAGAATTTATCAAGTCGACTTAAGCACTTGCTTAAGTTGACTTAGTAACTCCTGCCCTGAAGTCAACTTAAGCTTTTAATTCATCTCTACAGGGAAGGCAGCCCTGAGCAGCTCCTCCTAACCCACCTTTTGATCCCAGTTGCACTACCAGAGCCCAGTTTGGCTCCAGGAGCCTGATCTGGCCCCAGCTGCCGCTGGCAAGCTGCTTGGAGCTGGAGCTGGCTCCTGTCTCTGGTGGCAAAAGTTTGGAGCCCAAACTGGCCCCAAGCCACCCATAGCCTGTGAAACTGACTAGGCTGTGGGCTGCTTGCCCACGGCAGCAAGTGGCTCGGGGACAGATCAGGCTCCAGGCTGGCTCCTATGCCCTACAGCCTGCAAAAAGAGGCTGGGGACCAAATTGAGCTCCCAGCGCCTCTCTGCAGGCTGCAGGAACTGGCTGCCAGCCCTCTCCACAGGGGGCAGGCGCCATCCCTAAGTCCTGCTGCCTGCCACAAGGGGCTGGGTGTCAGGATCCTGCAGCAGGCATCTGGGAGCCCGATTAGGACTGGGGGCAGGGCAGCCACTGGTATGTCTGCACTGTGTCCAGTGCAGATATAACCTGAAACTGACTTCACCCCCCTCCCCATATAGACATAGCCAGTGTCTTGTAATCAGTCTTCTGTTTGTGCTGACCCCTTAGGTTGGTTGCTTTACAACATGCTTATGCCATTCACCAATTTGGTTATATTTGTCCAAGTTTTCACACTTAAAACAATTAAATTATTTTTTGTTCCTTTTGTTTTTTTAAGGCGACATATAATTTATTTTAGTTTGAAAGAATTTATGTTATTTTAGCTAACTGCACTAGGAATCGTATGCTAGAGAGAAAGAGAGAAATGAAAAGGCTTAAGCCTAAACAACAAACAAAAAAGACAACTAGAGAAAAGACTCAACTAGAGAAATAATATTAACTTTTCATGAATATCATTTTCTTTCTGGGAAGTGTAGTCATGTATTCATCACTCACAGAACAACCTTCATCTATTCATGTAAATAAAAAACTTCTTTGAAAGATTTTTTTTTTAAGTTTTATCTGGACAGTGTTATAGATGTTTGTTTTGGTGGTTGTATTCTTTATTATTATTATTTTAACTTTTAGTACTGATCAGCAGACATACTCATCATGAATGTTCATCCTTTTATCTCCTGTTCATACATATCAGTGACACAGATGATATTCAAATTGTAGCTTATTCTTCTTAGCATATGACAGCCATCAATTTTTGCACACAGGTTCTAATTTCTCCAGTTTGATTTTTACCAGAGTTGGAATATTTGTTTAAAACTGAACAAGATTTATCTGGAAATTCATAATATGAGAATTTGGAGACAGTCTTACTGCAAAATTAAATGACAGAGCAAACATTCTAGAAAGTAAAGTGTAATAAGTCATGAGAGCCCATAGCTATTATTGTTATTTTAATTCATTTTCAATTGTTTTGGGGGGTTTTTTTCAGGAAAAAAAGTTTTTGCTGGTATACTGTGATTATACTTTTGTTTTAGATCTACCGAACCATGTCTACTCCAGTTGTCATCTTGATCTCAGAAGCAAAGGCTGATTATTTAAAAATAATTTCATGGATATTAGACCCAATGGAGCAACACAGATATTGGTATTATATGAAGCAACTTTGGTGAGTAGATTTTACTCTTACTTTCATATTCCAAACTGAACTATTGGTCAATGTACTAGCTCTACTCTGGAGTAATTCTGGTAGTGTTTTCCTTGTGTAAGACATAACATCAGAGTCATTTTTTCCTATGGCACTTTTTGAAAGATGTAGTTGTGTTAATTCTGGAGCCTTCAGCTGTTCTAAATGCCTAAATTAAGTATACTTTCTTTCTTCCCTGGGTGTGCATTAGAAACGTCATCAGTGAGTAGAAACAAGGTGAGGTTAAACACTGTGGTGGAAAGATGTATCAGTGATGAGGCCAGAGCACTGGTATGAGGGCCTCCTTTTGACATCATAGACCCTGTGAATTTTGGCTGTGGCTCTGATTAAAAGAAAGTGTCACTTAATGTTGGCTTGAACATAGTTATTGGCTTTGCAGTAATAAAATGCTTTCTCCATCCTGGGTAATATATACATATCCCACTTGTAATAAAACATGTTAATTGCTAAACATCTTTGTATAAAGAAAACAAGCTATATAAGAAATCATTTGTTGTATTTAGTATTTACACAAGATATATCCTAAAAGACACTGGACAAGACCACTAGAAACAGTCAGAAAGTTTAGGACAGAATCCAAGGGTAGGAGGAGGAAGTGGCTTTATCCTTTGGATCCTGTCACTGGCTAAGAGCTGAGATATTCTAACTTGTATCAAGCAGGAACATCTACAGTAATCTCTGCCCAATAGGTCTACATCAGTTGTACGCTCGAGGTAGCCCCAACTAACTTTACTGAAAGATGTTTTTGAAAATCCATTCTATAATCAGCTTTGTGTAATTCTTTAGTGTCATAAAGCAGACATTTTTCATAGTGGCACAGATGAGTTGGGGTGCCCAGTATGAAAAATTTCAGCTTTATGACACTAAAGAATTACACAAAGCTAATTATAACAATTTGAAGGACACAAAATGATGCTCTGTCTTTTCCACTAAACTTTCATAAGAAAAATTTTAATCAGAACTATTGTATTTCTTCTTTAAGATCAATACAGTAAAATGTATTCTGTCAAAATGGCACCTATTATCTTATTTAGGGATTATAGGTTATTTTAATTTGTGAAGTGTTTCTAATTTGTCTTTTTATGCAGTACCCATAATAGTGACATATTGCAAGATAAGCTTGTTTCACTGGGTCTTGGGGTGGGGGTGGAGAAGCTGGGGGGAGAGTGTTGTATGTAAAACAAAATGGAACCTCTTCCTTTCTAGCTACTTTCAGGTAATGTAATATCCTCAATGCACATTTCGCAGTTTTCTGGATAAAAGGTCATCTTCGAAGCATCTGAGGAAGTGGGATCTTCTCCCACGAAAGCTCATGCAAAAAATAAATCTGTTAGTCTTAAGGTGCCACACAACTCCTTTTTGTTTTTTTACATTTCATTTCTGACAGCATCTCTGCTGTATCTAAACAGCTGTTGGGCATAAAGCATTATGTATGTACAGATAGTAAAACCAAGGAAGGAAAATAGACCAATCAGGAACAGTCAGCATGGATTCACCAACGGTAAATCATGCCTGACCAACCTCATCGCCTTCTATGATGAGATGACTGGATTTGTGGATGCTGGAAGAGCCGTTGATGTGATATACCTTGACTTTAGCAAGGCTTTTGATACAGTTTCCCATAGCATTCTCATTGGCAAATTAAGGAAGTATGGGTTATATGCGTGGACTGTAAGGTGGATAGAAATCTGGCTAGATCAATGGTTTCAGCGTGTAGGAATCAATGGCTCCATGTCAAGTTGGCAAGCAGTAACGAGTGGCATGCCCCAGGGGTCGGTCCTAGGGCCAGTTCTGTTCAATGTTTTCATTAATGATCTGGATGATGGGACAGATTGCACACTTAGTAAGTTTGCAGATGATACCAAACTGGGGGGAACAGTAGACACCCTGGAGGGCAGGGACAGGATTCAGGGAGACCTAGACAAATTGGAGCAGTGGGCCAAGAGGAATCTCATGAGGTTCAACAAGGATAAGTGTAAAATCCTGCACTTGGGACGAAAAAACCCCATGTACTGCTACAGGCTGGGGAGTGATCAGCTAAATAGCAGCACTGGAGAAAAGGACCTGGGAGTCATGTGGATGGGAAGCTGGATATGAGTCAGCAGTGTGCGCTTGCTGCCAGAAAGGCCAATGGCATACTGGGCTGCATCAGAAGAAGTGTTGCCAGCAGATCGAGGGATGTGATCATTCCCCTCTATTCTGCACTAGTGAGGCCACATCTGGAATACTGTGTCCAGTTTTGGGCTCTCCACTACAAAAAGGACATGGACAAATTAGAGAGAGTCCAGAGGAGGGCAACCAAAATGATCAAAGGGCTGGAGCACAAGCCCTATGAAGAAAGACTGAAGGAACTAGGCTTATTTAGCCTGCAGAAGAGAAGACTGAGGGGGGATTTGATAGCAACCTTCAACTACTTGAAGGGTTGCTCCAAGGAGGATGGAGCTCGACTGTTCTCGGTAGTAACAGAGGGCAGAACGAGAAGCAATGGTTTCAAGTTACAGCTGGGGCGGTCCAGGCTGGATATTAGGAAAAACTTCCTTACTAGGCGAGTGGTGAAGCATTGGAATAAGCTGCCTAGGGAGGTGGTGGAATCTCCATCTCTGGAGGTGTTCAAGTCCCAGCTGGACAAAACACTGACTGGGATGATCTAATGGGAGTGGTCCTGCTTTTTTTTTTGGCAGGGGGTTGGACTAGATGACCTTGTGGGGTCCCTTCCAACCCTATGATTCTATGATTCTATGATTCTTTATGATTTTGTTACTGATAATGTTCCACCAATTTCATCTCCTACTTTTTAGATCTGTTGTGCAATGTATGCTTGTAGTGTGTCTCTGTCACCTCTGGTATTTTGCAGGAGTGATAGGATATTCCTGAAGAATCCCATTCCCAATGTTTGTCATGAACTTTTTAACCCCCCCCCCCTTGCTTGCAGATGCAGAGGTGTCATCCTAATGGACTAGGAAAAGTAAATTTTATAATGTAACTTTTACCTATTATAAAATGCCTTTGTCTTACCAGATTACTGTAAAGTGGTCTTAGAAAAATGAAAATCAGTGCTTTTGTGTCAGTAAAATTTGGCAGGATTTGACCTTTAATGTGACATGGATCTGACCGCTGTATGTCAATGACAATCTCAAAAAGTCAATATGGCACATAGCCTCAAAAGGTGACATTTTCAGAAATGCTTAAGTGAGTTAGGTGTTTCCATCCCTTTTCAATGGTATCAGGCATTTAACTAGCTTTTTAGGTGTATTTAGGTATCAAATACTCAGATAGGAACCTAATGGGATTACAAAAGTGAACAGATGTCTAACTCCTACTGAAATCAATGAAAACTATGTGCCCCAGAACAGGGACTGAAGTAGGCCAGAATGCAGTGGAATGCCATTCCAGGACCCACTATTTTTAGGGGATCCACCTTCCGGGGCCCCTAAAAATAGAAAAGGGAACTGGAACAATGCATTCCAGGGCCCAACATTTAAAAATAGCTGGCCCTGGAATATAACATTCCAGTTCCATTTTCTATTTTTAGGGGCCCCCTGAACTCGGAGCCCCTAAAAATAGCAGGCCCCAGAACTGCATTCCATTGCATTCCAGCAAGCAGGGAGGGGGAGATTTTAAATCTCCCTCCCTGGGCTGGCTCTCACTGAGCATGCTCAGAACCTCTGAGCATGCTCACTGCGAGCCAGCTCAGGGCCAGAGCCTCAGGATGCACCAGGGATGGGGCCGCGGCTGCTCTGCCCTGCGGCAGGTAAGGGGCCCCAGGGGAGACGGTGGGGGCAGGCAAGCCAGCCTAGTGGGGAAAGGGTGCAGGGTGGGGGTTGGCCCGGGGCAGTAGGGGAAGAGGGCACAGCATGTTGACAGACCAGCAGCCAGACGGGGGCCAAAGGCAGGAGCTGATGTGGGGGCAGGAGCTGGGATGCGGGCTAGGTGGGTGGGGGCTGGTGTTTGGGGGGGCAGAAGCTGGGGTGTGGAGTAGGCAGATGGGGGGCTTGTCTGGAGGGGTAGTAGCTGGGATCCAGGAGGGGGGCCCACCTGTTTAGGAGGGTTCCAGGGGCCACCAATTTATACTTTAACCCCTGCCTAAGAACTTTGGAATATCTCACCGGGTTCCTATCTGCCACTGTAAGGCACTAAATACCCTTAAAAAATCTGGCTTTTAGGAACTTATGTCCCACTGATGTTTATCAAGATTCAGGCTCCTTAGGGCCAAAGTCACTTGTTTTTTTTTTCTTACCCTAAAGATTCTTCAAGCATTTGTTTGGTTATTTCTCCAACAGAGTTCTGTTGTTTCAAGCTATTCTTATAGAAATAATTTGTTATATTTGTCTAGAAATTTCCTTCAGAGGGCCTCAGTGAAGTCCTCTGAAAACTCTTGTTCAAGTTTCTTTTGACTGTCAGCCATTTGACTTCAAATGCACTTCCTCACAAAGTCTATTATACCTATTCTTAAAACAAACAAAACCAAACCAAAGGAAAAAAACTTAGCTAATTAATTCTGTGTGGGGTTTATCTGTGCAAGTTATAAATGGCAAATCCTGTTTTCTATGTAAAGAATATTGCTATATTTTACTTTCCTTTCAAACAGATAGGTTCAGGCTCATGGAAATAATCCCTTGGTTCTTGTTAGATTTGCATTTCTTTTCCTAATGAGATCATAAAGCTTCTGAATTGTTGCAATGTCAGTCATTTGCCCTGTATGTTCAGATGAGCAGCACCTAAACTTTTATTAGTGTCTGAGATGAACTCAACACCATACTGTCCACAGAGAGAGTCTCAAGATACTTTGCAGAAACTGTGCCAAGGAGCGTGGCATAGTTTTTATTTTGTGTAAGAGGAAATGTTATATGTCCAGATACAGAAGAGTAGTTCCAGTTTAACCTGCAACATATTTTATTGTACATAAGAAAAGCTGCATAACTTACTAGAGTTAAAACAGGAGATGGAAAGTCGATTTTTCTGGGGGGGGTTATTCCTGAATTCCATGTCTTGCTGCTTGAATTTATGCAAGTCACTTAATTTCTCTGTATCAGTTTTGGCTATCCATACAATGGAGAGAATGCAATCTTTATTGCTGTAGATAGCGTATTGAAGATTTAACCATTCCTCAGTGGGAAGACAGTTTTCCTATATAATCTATGATTCTAATACACAAGCTTGTTCCCCTTTTCAGTTGTATATGCCTTTGAGGCAGGGCTTGAGGTGCCAGGTCATCATAGTGATCAGGAACTATACTTCATGGGTGGAATGCCACTGGTGCCTTAAAAAAAAATGCTGCTTGCAGCAAGATTTTCAGCAGGGCTGCCTCTGCTACCAAGAGTGCTTAGGGCAGCAGATTTTCTTTTTCCCATAGGTGGGAGAGTGCCTTAATTTTGGACTGGCACTTAGCTCACTGATAGATTTGTTGAGCCCTGTTTTGATGGCTTTGGCCATAGAATACAAACTGAAGTGTTTTGTTTTTCATTTTCTAACTTTACAAAGAAATTTGGGGATGGGGTGGTTGATTAGTAATAACAATTTCAGTTCTTTAGATTGTTTTGTTTTATAATTCCGAGAACCAATCAAACTAACAGACTCAGAATGAGGTTTATACTGGGTAATGGATGATATAGTTCATTTTAAATGGCTTTTTGGCTCATGAAAAATAAGAGATTAAAGGCACTGAAGAATGGAGTTCATGGTCTTAGTCTAATACATCATGGGTAGGCTCTGCAAAAAGGCTAATGTTAAGGCTATTTTTAACAAATACCAAATAAGTAAACTGAAAAGTATTTGACTTAGTTCTCCACATATTGGGGTGGGGGCAAGATAGTGAAAAAAATCTTTTTTCCATATTACGTTAGTATTTAATTTGAACCCAACAAAATACCACCATTGTTACTTTTACTTAGTTTGGAACACATTAGTCATAGTGTTCTATTCATAAATTCTGTGGTATTTTATTAATTCAAGGTGGCAGTCCCATAATAGATCTTGTAAATTAGGACCATCCTATTTAGCATATATAGTACATTCCCCTATTATTTATTCAGTAGGGGATACCTTAATTCTGAAGACATCTAAAATATAAAAGCTGTATGAAACGATTCATGGCACCACACTCAGAAACTGTATTTAGTCTGGAAAAATACTTTCTTGATGTTTATTGTTAGATATCTGCTAACATTTGCTACTTAATTCATATAATTATGAATTAATTGTTATTTATGCCTACTAAGTACCACATCTTCATTTATGGCACCATTTGTTGGAACAGGAAATAACCTTTGCGCCAAGTAATTTTTGTGTCACATTTGACCCCAAGTTTTGTTTTGAGGACCAGATTGTGAAGCCTTCATATTTCCCTCTTAGGAATTTAGTGAGACTAGAAATAGTGCTGTTTAAGCAGGATCTTGATTTATGCAACCTATCACATCAAGGTTGCAATGCTGCAATTCCTTGTTTGCAGACTTTCCAAAATTATGTGGTATAAACTTCTACTTATATAGTCTTTAACATCTAGAGTACTCGCTAGTACTCAGATATATCAGAATATCACTGAAGACAGTACCTAAATTAAACAGGTTATAAAACTTGGAAACAATTTATGGGTTAATCTTTTATGAATGGATGCTCTCTATTCCTTGTGATTTTCCATATCTTTTGGGTGTTTCAACATCTCTACAATAGGATGAAAGTTGGTCAGGGAAGCTACTGGGTTCTTGTCTTTTCTTGGAAACCTTCCACACAACACTAATTAGGTATTTCATAACATCTGAAGTATTGCATGTCAAATTTCCCTGAAAATGTATTTATTTAGTCTGCCTTATTTAGGCCATTATTTGATTTACTTCAGATTATTTTTGCATTTTGTAAAACACTTATTAGCTCATAAAATTTGCAATATAAATGCAAAATAATCAATTTATCTCCTACCTGATTGGTAGTGTAGTACTCCTCAATGCCATTGTAATGTTATTTGTATTAATCATAATGCCATTGTCACCACACATAGTATAATACCTAACACAAAGTGTAAAATGTTACTGGCCAATGAAGGTTATTTTCTTTTAGTGAAATATTTCATTTTTACAAAACCAGTCAGGCCATATTCTGCTTTCATTACACTCTTTCAGTCCCAGATAGGTTTAAATTGTCTGAAAGTATGTGTAATCTCTTCCTTATTCAATTCTGATACAAACACTGATGACAACTGATATTTGACTAAAGTGATCATGTTTAATGACTTTGGGGCAGATTGTCACTAGCCCTACTGTAACTGTAGGAGAGTCAGGCCTGACACTTTTCCCTCTACTCTCTGCCCACGTACATGGGGATCATGACCCTAGGTCACTGTACTGCAGGCACTTCCTTCTCAGAGGAAGAGGATCAAAAGGCGAATGAAGGGGATGGAGCCGAAGTTCTACCTAAATAATGTACCAGGCACTGGACTAAGTAAATAAAAGGGGAAAGAAAAGCTGTGCCTTTTTCAGGATTACAGTAAATCTCCAAATTCTCAGAACAAGAATGGAGCAGGAAAGGCAATGTGACTGAGTCATGGTACTCTTCTTGGAATGACACAACATGTCAAGAAGCCTGGATTAATGTGCCTGGAGGGCCTGGGCTGCCCATCACTGTGGGCTACCCCTTGGCCTGGGGCCCCAGCATGGCACCATAGGCCCCACACCAAGGCAGCCTGCAAGTGGGCCAGTTCTGGGAGGGGCCCTGAGGCTGCAGGCCACTCTCCATGGTGCTCTCGCCTTGACTGGTTGGTGTGGCTCCAGGAGTGGGAACGGTTGGCATATGGTGCAGCCTCCAGTGCAGTACTTCAGAGTCAAGGGTTCTGGAAGGCCATGCCAGAGGCCACATCACGTGCCAGCCGGCCCTACCCCCAGGGCGGAGTGAGCATGCACCCTGGGGCAGACCAGCTGGCCCAGCTCTGGGGCAGGAGAGTAGCAGAACCTGGCCTCTGGTTCCAGAGCCCTGCCACCCTACAGCACTGGCAGAGGCCCTCCCACTACCCCCAGACATGGAAGTTGTCACTGCAGGGGCTGAGCAGGGCAGCAGGGGCTGCACGCATCATGCAGGGAGCTTAGGGGTTGATTTGGCCCTCCATGTTAATGCCATACTCTCAATACTCACAGCTGGGCCTTATGGCTTACTCTAGCTTTTGTAAGGGTGTGTTCACTCACTCACTCACTCACTCACAAATAAGGTAAACCTATAAATTAGAGCATATGTAAATAATTTAGAAATATTTTAATAGTGTCATTTTCATTAACTGAATTTTCTGAATAGGAGGAGGGAGAAAAAACAATTATTAAACCTTATTGGTTTGTTATCCAATTATAAGAATTTTTTTGAATATAATTTACCTCCTGGGAAACATCTTGTATTCTTGACTGATTGTATTCAAATTCTTTCTTAAATAGTATTGGAAACAATTATTCCCTATCTTTTTCTCAGAGATTCCTGACAACTTGAAGGACTGTTCCTAACTCAAAGAAGTGAACAAGGGCAGTGGTTTTCAACCTTTTCAGGCTACTGTATTCCTTTCAGGAGTCTTATTGGTCTTGTATACTGCTAAGTTTCGCCTCACTTAAACTACTTGCTTATTAATTCAGACATAAGAATACAAAGATGTCACAGTACACTGTTACTAAAAGCATGCTTACTTGCTCATTTTTAATATGTAAATATAGAATAAATCCAGTGGAACATATATATATATATATTGTACTTACATTTCAGTGTATAGCATATAGATTAGTATGAAGAAATCTGCGTGAAATTGCAGTTTGTGCTGCTTCACTAATGCTTTTTATGCAGCTTGTTGTAAAACTAGCCATATATCTAGAAGAGTAGCTCTACCACTTCAGAAGATGTCTGCAGACCACCAGGCGTATACATATCTGTGGTTGAGAGCCACTGAATCAGAGGGTCTGATTGTGCTTGAACCCTGATTGGATGTATAAGAGGGTGAATGGTGAAAATTTGGCTTTACAGACCTACCTCACTGAGGAACAGGTCATCAAAATGGCCCTTCAGTTCTCCAGAAAGCAAATAGTATAGAAGATTAGCAGCTCTAGCCACCCCAAATGGAGCTGGGAGGAGGGACTGATGCTCATAGCAACTGCTACATGACAGACAGCTCCAGGAAACATAGTACCAAAGTAGCCCTTTGCTTAGAAGAGAAAAATCCACTCTTCTGAATATTTCTAAAGTTAGTCCAGATTTACCATGGTCCATAGAGTTTTCAGATAACCTGAGTCAGGTTTCCTTCTAAGTGAAATAAGACTGATACATGAAGTTCTGACCAACAGGAGGGGGGGGGGGAGCTTTTCTTGTTTTCAACCCTCCTTCCCCAACAAGTAAAGGTGGCTGGTTTTATGAGTCATTTTAACCCTTATGAAACTTTTGTGCTACAAATTTACATGAACAGAAGCCAAAAAGACATTCACACAAATTTCATGTGAAATTGCTGGATTTTATGTAACTAAGGTGAGTCTCTCCAACTTTGACTTTTGCTATTTTGCATTTTATTTATTTATTTATTTATTTATTGGTTCTTCTGAGGAAATATGATCAAGTTCTGGCATTCTGCAAGAACAGAAGTTTACTGTGGTGGCACATAGGAACCAAAAGAATATTTATCTAAAGACACCAAATGCATAGTCTGCTTGTATTTTCACTTATTTAATTAACTGGCCATAGCAAAGCTATTATCAGTGCAACAATGTTTGGACACTGGAACACAGTATCAGTGCCCTCGAAACAGTATGAAATTGCATTAATTAATCTAGACACTCACCAGAGGAGAATGTGGTTTAACTAAATTTCAGATGAAGAATGTTCAGTTCATTTATCTTAAATTTAACCATCTGAGACCACTATTATAGTCAGAAAGACTAATGAGTGGCATTATAATGATCCTACAATACCATGCACAGAACTGTGTTCAGCCTTATAAGGAAATTAAGAAGGAAAAGTATGCATATAGGAAGGAAAGAAAAAAATAAGCATATCAGGAAAAAAAAGTATCATGCACACAAGCATATTATTATGCATTTCTAATAGTTCATCACTATAAACAACACATTTTTGCTAAAATAAGAACTGACCTTAACCTTTTTTAATTTGAAAATGCTCCAGATATTCAAAAACTCATATTTTCAAAGGCATATTTGTATCTTGGGAACCTCAATTCCTTTAACTTCAATAGGCTGTTAAGTACCTATTAATACATCTACACCGTACACTTCCTATGGTGACATGTAGAGTACATCCACCAGATGGCCCCCAGCATGGACATAAATTGCCATGTAGATGTCAAAGCACTGGTTAGGCAAGTAGAGTAAAGACACACCTGAACCCTCCGTGGCCAAACCTTGCATAGATTTTTCAACAACTCATCAGTGCTTCCCTCATCTACTGCTTTTAGTAACATAGTATCTTAATGCCTGCTAACCACTGAAGACTTTCCCTTCCATAAGTAAAGGCTCCAGCCTCTGGAGGACAGTGGGCCAATGCGCCAGCAGTTAGGAAGAAAGGCTCCTGCAGCTCCTGGCTGCTGGAACCTTTCCCTGCCACAGAGAGTTGCAGGAGTTTTTCTTCCCTCAGAAAACTCTGACAGTAGAGGAAGAAACAAAAGTATTGAACTATGATTTAGCTAACAAAGTAGAAAATTGGAGACTTAAATAATTAGGTTATTTTTTAGACTCAAATCACAAAACTACTATAGCAAATAACACTATTTAATTACCATCTTCAGAAGGTGACTAGATTTTTGGCTAAGAGAATTTCAGAATAGGACCTTGTGCTAATTCGTGTCAACTCTGGTGTTGCTAACAGAGGAAAAACAATTCAAAATTAAAGCATGAGAACGCTGGTCAGTTACATGCCAATTCACCAAGGCCTATTGCCCAATGGATCTACAATAGTCAATTCTTTGAACCTACTTTCTTACAAATTATATTAGCCCCAAGATCTGATTAACACTCCTAGTCATGTAATACAAAATACTACATTTATCGCAAGCTGTCCAGCCGAAGATCCATTCAAAAGAATCGTACACTTAGTCTGTTTTATACTAGAATGCACCTACAAACTATAAGGCAATATGTAACCACTACTTATGGGAGCCACATGTACAGTGTTCTGCAATCCAAATTAATAGCAGTAACTCCTTCAGTTTCAAAGCTACTTTAAACAATCTTGACTGGAAACTTAGAAAACAAGAAGAATCACCATAATAGTGGGACAAGCTTACTAATTAGGTACCATTTCACAAGTTAGTTGACTGATTTGGATGGTCATCCAAGAAGATGGGTGTTATTTATCACCAGATTCTTGCTCAACTGTCAGAGTTCAACTCAGTTATTCTTCACAGCAGGAACCGACATTGCAAAACAGAAGGAGCACAGGACAGATACAACTACAGTATTTTCCTGGTGTACAAGCGGGAAACCCAACTTGCTAAAAAATTAAAAGAGATAGCTAAAGGTACCTATTCAAGATGGGAGTCCTCCTGGTGATATCAACGGCCCAAGTGACCACTCTAGGACCTGAGTCTTCTCCCTTCGAGGAAGCTTTGGTGTTCAGGAAGTTAAGTGCTACAATATAAAGACCTGTTTTATCTATATTTTGTGGTTAAACTTTGTTCTCCTTTTTGGAGATGCTAACATGGACCAATCAAATGGTAACTCATACTTACTATGAAGGTTCAGAAATGTCCATCCAAAATAAGAATTGCCCTCTTTTCCTAGCCAATCAAGGAACAAGGCACCATCTTTGCATTCTTGCAACAGGTCTGAACTTTTCCAGTCCCTTTGTGCATATAATTTGTTATACCATGTTGTATAAGACAAATTAGCTCGTAGCTATCAATATCTGGGAGGGTACATTTAAAAATGAGTTTGTTCTAGTCAGCAACTTACCACTGCAAATCATTTTCCATAGCCTCCTCTAAGGAGCATCATGGGCCAACTTCAAGGTGTTGCTTGCTCAAGTTGCATTTTCTCCATCAACCTTTGCTAATTGCTGAAATGTCCAGTTTAAAGCTCAAAATAGTTTATACAATGTTCTTATCTGCTATATGATGCTTTTAAAACTTGCTTTAATAGTCCATTAGCATTATATAACACAAAGTCACTTCAAGAACTGGTGTTCACGAACAGTCTGGAACAGCTGTATAAATCTTCCATCCCTGTACTCCTTGTTTAATAATTGTGAGCCTTTGGTATGTATGGCTGAGCCAAGTCTCTGCATTACTAACCAAATAATTTATCAGAAATTAATCATCTGTGATTATTTCACTGTGTTATTTAATGTCACTCTTGGCTTCAGTTCCTTTTATTTAATGCCTCTTTCGGCACACTTGTATTTCACTAACCTGACAGGATAAGCATGCTTGATTGCAGATATTAACCTTACTTCTTTATTTTGTCACTAAAGTAAAAGAAATCAATGTTACCAAACTCGCTTGCTTTCCCTAACAGGATTGACCGTACATGAGGTAAACTCTGTAATTAAAATTTACAGTATTTTCCCCAAAGCTGTATCATTTATATTCAGCTTCCATTTTAGACATGTAACTTCATTTAAATATAATATTAGATTCCATCAAATTTCCTAGTTTTCACTACAGTATCTGGCACATCATATTATATCAATGTTATATATCATTCTTTCACAGAGAAAAAGGGTACGTCTACACATCTCTTTTATTTCACAATAACACTGGCTATTTTGAAATAAAAGAGATTAGGTCCACATGACCTTCTCTTATTTCTAAATGACGGGATTCATCATTTTGAACTAAGAGCCGTTGTTTTGAAAAAGCTTAAATCCCATTCATTTCAAAACAGCTGTTACTTCAAAATGGTTATTTCGAAATAAGGCCATTTGGACATGTAGTTTCAAAACAACACTATTGTTTCAAAACAACTGTTTTGAAACAGCATGTCCAAACGGCCTTATTTTTAAATAACCATTTCGAAATAACAGCTGTTTCGATAGCAGGCTTTCCCTTAATTCAAATTAACATTTTCTTAATTCAAATTAACTTACTTCAAAATAAGTACTTGACTTCAAAATAACTCATTTCAAAATACTTATTTTGAAATAAAGATGTGTGTGTAGACATAGCCAAAGGGAAATTTCTTTGGCTGCATGAACAGTGAATTCTTGAGAAAGACTGCAGAGACTACATCATCTCAGTCAGTTTGGAGAAATCTTGCCATTAGATTTTGAGGGCTGCCCCCAGCCATCCATTGTCTTGTCTTTTCTAAAGAGCCTTGATACCTGGGCAATCCTTAAAGAGTAATAACTAATACTTTAGGGTCTTCAGCTACAGTGCAGCCAGAGACCCTTGGTATTTACTCAGGCAACTAGCCTTTTCCACTGCTTATACCACAGCTACACTGCTATGTTTAGTACATCAGGTTGACTGAAGTTAGCATCTGTACGTCTTCCAAAGCCAGATGTTTTACCTCCATTTTGAATTGTACCTGTACCCACTGTCACTTTGGAAAATGGGACTTTGGTGCTTCTTGCTCGAGGTGAATTTCCCCCATCTTCTTTCATGTGTCACTTGACTTCCCAGGTTCAGTCACAAATATGACAAGAAGTGCAAGGGCTAAGGGATCATAAACAGGTTGGCCTCATAACATTTTTCAGGCCAGCTAGTAAACTCAAGTAGTTAATGGGATTTCAAATTAAATAATCACACTTTCTGAGGCTTTTTCCAAACTGAAACCATGAACTCTTTGCCATTGTTTCGACATCCTGTAACCATGTTAAGAAAGTAAATCTATTTCTCAATTATTTTAGATTTACTGATTGGAGTGAAATTCAAGAAGAACTGTTCTTTGCTATGTCTATACCTGGGGGGTCTTTGAACTTGACTTAAGAAGGTCAACTTTAAGTTGAGCTTGTTAAGTTGACTTCTGGGTATGTCTACACTGGAGAGAGTGTAGACATACCCCAGGCCCAGGCTTGGGCTCTGCCCTAGGTCCTGATCCAGCTCCAGGGCCCCATTCCAGCTCTGGGGCCCAATCCAGCTCCTGGCCGCCACCAGCAGGTGGATTGGAGCTGGACCCAGCCCCAAGCCATTTACCACAGGAGGCAGGGGGCTGGGAGCTGGCTCTTGCACTGCCAGTAGGCAGCCTGGAGCCAGATCTGGCCCCAAGCCGCTTGCCACAGGTGGCAGGGGCTTGGGACCAGATTGGGTGCTCAGGCACCTGCTGGTGGCAGCAGGAGCTGGATTGGGTCAGAAGGCAGAGCCTGAGCTTGGGCTCCAATTCTTTGTGCCCTGTAAAGTCAACTTAAAAGCTTAAGTCGACTTTCAGAGCAGGCTTTATTAAGTTGACTTAAGCAAGTGCTTAAATCAACTTACTAAATGTTAAATTTGGCCATGGAGTTTCTTAGGTCAATTTAAGGTAGGTTAAGTCCATCTCGAGTTCCAGTGTAGACATACCCCTTTTCACAGTGTCTTATGCATAGAGCTGGGTAAGAAATAGTGAAAAAAAAAGATTTCAGAATTTTTTTCTGTTTTAAGTCTGGATGGACTGCAGCCCACATCCCAGAATAAACAATATGCTGATGGTTAGGGCACTCACAGGGAACACAGGCTTGAACCCACGTGAGTGCCACAAGCAATAGGTTATAGACAGAGTCACTCTCTTTGGCCTAAAGACTATTAAAGGTTTATGTAAGGTAGAATGTCTCCAATGGGAATGAAACCTCATTGCAGAAGAGCTAATAGTCCGGAGCATGAATTTATACTCAGGTCTTCATATCCCAGGTGAGAGCTGTCACGAGCAGGGTAGGCTGAGATAGCTCTTGATCTCTCACTAGATTATGATTAAAAAAAACAACTGGTTTCCACTAAATATTATTTTTTGGCATATTGAAATTTTCTGATGAAAAATCCTTTTGTTATTCCTGACTAGTTTTATCTATGAACTGTTGAGAGGCACGTAAAATATATCAATATATTCATGACTATGAGAGACAAATCTAGTATCTTAAAAGGACATAAGAATACTATGTACATAAAACTGAGTTTGACCTGATTCCAGAGAGGGAAAAAGAAAAACTTTCTAGTAGCTAGTCAGCAAATGACAGTAGGGTATTGCACCCTGCAGGTCATCATGTCTCTTGAGGCTTCAGCTAGAGAAGACCTAGATGTGCCTGAGGTGCTTCTTTCTTTAATTGAACTTAATTAGGTTGTCTTTGTGAAGTGCTTTAATAAAAAGAAAGGCTGGCATAGTTACACTTCCAATGACATATTTTCAGAAGGGGGACTGTCTGAATTAACCTGCTAACTGTGGCTGTTTCAGTGTATGTTGATATAAGGAATTCCAATAGATATATGATTTATTAAGTCTGATCACTGGACATTTCAGTATTTTTTCTCATGTTCACATCAATATAAACATTTACAAAGAGAAAACATATTATTTGATTTAATAATAAACATAAATGTCCATGGACTTTCTTTTCACCACATCTAAGTCACAGATAATATTGAAGCTTCTTTCTCTAACATTCAGAGTTTGAATATCTGATAAACAAATCATATTCAAAATAACTGACATGAATATTCAGAGATGAAGCTTGTTTCTGCACATCATTTGCTGATTGCCATGTTTCAATAAGCACCATAATGTTTCCATTAACAAATCACAATACATTTCTCAGATTGTAAAATTCTTTCATTTGCTTAAATGAAAATGAGACTAAAATTATGCATATTTATAGCTATATGCAACACTAAATTTATCTAGTAATCATGGGATAAGTAAAAACTACCTTTGGCTTTCAGTGTTCTCTATTCATGAAGATGAAAATATCAGTAATAAAATATTCCAATCTTTAGGTATTTTAAGATACAGATGAATTAATCTACAATGACAGGAGGCTATAGACTAGAAGCATCAGTACAGTTCAAAGATAATTTTACAAACATAGTTTTTTTTTATTTATGGAATCATTTTACAATGCAAGTACATTTTCTATTTATAAGTATTCATTGGCTAGTTTGGATGAACAATCTTCTGTTGTTTGTGAACAGTTCACTTTGAATAATCCCAATTTGAAGTAGACATAATAAACAAGAACTAACCAAAAAATCATGTGGTGGATGTCTGAGAAATTTTGCAAAGTCACAAAAAAATTCACAAATATTAGGAGTCAAACCAAAATGCATTAGCAGCAAATTGTATGGCACCACAAATCATAATTTATTCACTGATATAGTAACATTATTCCATTAGATTTCATAATTAGTCATTTAGTGACTACTGTAAAATAAATTAACTTACTTCTTTTACACCATACAGCTATATGTATCTTTTATGTACCCACCCTCATTTAACTATGATATCACAATGCCTCCACTCATTAATGATGGGAACAGAGGAAGGAGAAAAAAAGAAGGAAAAAGATTAAAGTGATGAAAAGGAAAGAATGGGGGAAAGATGATGAAAATCTATTCTGATATCATAATATAACCGCTCCAGAATGAATCCCAGAGATACCTAGGATCTCATTTATATGTTTCTTAACTAAAAATTGAAATCTTTCCCATCAACAATTTAATTTAATGTCCCTTCCATTCAACAGATAATGGCCAAAATGAAATTCCTTTACTGTTCAAAGCACAGAATTATTTTTCAAAACTACATACAAACTGTGTCCAACTGGTTCTCTGATACCAAACAGACTTAATTGCCTTTTCCACATCATTAACAGAAATAGATGATTCCTGAACACTTCCTATTTTCTGTGTGTGTGCGCGTGAGCACACGCGCATCTGAGTGTGAGAGACAGACAAAAAGCCTAACAATCATGGACAGCAGAGATTGGACAGACAAACCTTTGGAGCAAAAAATATCTCATAACCATGTAAAAAAATTTTAACCAGGAAACCACTATAGTGGCCTACAGACTGACTATATAAGGTAGCTTCACAAGAAGCAATTACTCTGGAAAAAGAAAGCAAGTTTTTAACCAGGCCAATCCTACTGAGTATCACTTTCCTGCAATATAAGATCCATAGAACCTACTAGGTGCTTGGAACTTTAGAAAATCAGGGCAATTACGTAGATGACTTAAATGTGGATTTAAAAGCATCATTTTATTTATTTATTTTTGCAATAAATGTTACCTTTCCCCCTTGAGTCCTATAATACCTGACATTCAGTCTGAGTTTAGAGCACGGTTTGGGAGGAGGCTGGGAACATTTCTTCTCTTACCTGAATTGGAACACCTCTTCTGACTCATGCAGTGGTGAAATAGTTCTACATCTCTATAGCCATCAGGTGCCAATAAATTCAGATTAATATTTTGCACAATGCCACAAAATGTGACACATGTAGTAACAAGTTTCTAATCTGTGACATCAGTACTGAAGAAAATATCATATTGGAAAACATCTAATGAACAGGTTTTAGGTATCAATATTTATTGAAAAGGCATCTGCTCCATTTGCTTGGCATCTTTTAACTGAAAATTCACAGCATACAGGTTTTCTTTGCATATGTCTCCTGTTTACAATTGGATCACATAAGACTGTCCCCAGAGCAGAGGAAATGAACAGAAGAAAACCACACAGAAACTGCAGGTTATATTTAAATAGAAACATTGGTTCAGAGATACCTCTGAAGAGCAGCATTTCTAATTGCTTGCTTTCTTTCAATTTTCTGGTGAGGCACGGCAGCAGCAGGTTAGGAGGTTGGCTTTGAGAATGGACCAAAAAGTATAAAAATAAATCCAGGATAGAAATTACTCACCTAATCCTGCAGAGGACCTGCAAAGGATACATAACCATCCCCTTCCCCTCCCATTTCTTGCTAAATACCAGCTTTATCTTCTCTATAAAATACTCACAATTGTATGTCAGCTGTTCTAATCTAAAGACATTGTTATAGCTACTCTGTACAGGCAATGTGACTGATAAATACTTCCATGATAAACTGCATGACACCATGGTGTTTTCTCTCTCCACCATCTACTGCTTTTCTGCTGTACTTGCAATCTGCACAATTTTGTGTAGATGGCTTTTTTTTTTTTCATTTTCTACATGTGTATTTTTCTTTTTCTCTTGATTTTCATCTACTCTATTGATTTACTTTTTTTAAATAGTGCTTTAAAACTATCACACAGATACATTGATTCACAGTCTGTTAATCCCACTTTATCAATTACACATCCCCACAGTTATTCTGCCCTTTCATTACACTTTAAGCATGCTACTCTTCTTGCTATATAGAGCTACATCATTTCAAATTATATATCTAAAGATGAAATACCAGGAGTAATTTCACACACTGTTTCATTATTGTGTTCATTCTCATTACTATTTTTACTGGCAAATAGGCACATAGTTTCCAATTAGAGTCCTCCTTTCAGAAATGTACTGGGTCAGTAACCATTTGCAAAATTGCAGATAATAAAGTTCAATGTATGAGTTATTCTTAGTTTCTCTTAGTGAGCTTTATTATATGTGAGCTGCTTTTCAAAGAGGCAGATATCAAGTAATACAAAATATTGCAGCATGCTTTATTATAAGTTACAGATATGATGGACACAGATGATATGTTCCAGCATTAATTCAAACTGCACTTCCAAAAAACACCTCATTTGCCCATGAAATTAACTATCACAGCAGTGTGCAAAAATATTAAAACGCGGAGTGGCAAAAATATATAAATCACACATTTTATAGGGAGGCTTCAGCTTTCAATCAGTTAAACATATGCTTTCCTATGAAGTAAAAAATGTTACTTTTTCCACATTACAGCCCTTGGAGCTTCAACACATTCTAATTACTTCTGCCTGATCAGTACAAAACATCCCCCTGAAAACCTTTTATACTCAGTGTTCATGTTTGGCACTTGTCAAGTGTTACGCTTGCATTTAACTATAGAATACTATAAAAACTGTGGGCCAAATCATCTCACAATGTAAACTGATGCAACTCCATTGCATACAGTACAGTTATGCTGATTTAAAGCTGTTGAGGATCCAAACTTGCCTTCAGAGCTACTACTGTTATGCACAAAGGCTATGTCTACATCTAACTGCTTAGTTCAGACTTGCTTAGTCTGAACTAAGCAGTTTGTGGTTAGCTCGAACTAACCATGGTTTTCTAGTTCTAATTAACTTTTAGTTCGAACTAGCGATGCTTTTATTGTACTTATTCAGTTGGAACTAGCATGACTTGCTAGTTTGAACTATATTTCAAATTAAGTGGTTAGTTCAAACTAACTAGTTCAAACTAGCTAGTTTGAACTACGCTTTTCAAAATTTTTTAGTTTAAACTAGGCAAAGCCTAGTGTAGACAGGGAGCAAATTAGTCTGGATTAAGCCTCCTTAATCCAGACTAATTTGATAGTGTAGACATAGGCATAGTGTCCTTCAGCTTTCATCATGCTAGTTAACACATTAAACCTTTTGAAGATTTAGTCTGCTAATGCGAACTGTGGGGGACAAATTAATCAGGGCTCTCAACCTGGAAAGAGAGACCACCGATCCTCCCCAGTGATGAAGGCCCATTCCCAGCTGAGACTCAAATTAGCAGAGAACGAGGTGTGGTTCAGGATTTATTATTCAGCTGAATAACAAAAGGAACTGCATCAGAGGACAGCAAAGAAGTGCTAGCCCCTCTGAGCAGGCCCCCCCAACAACTCGAGTGCAAGAAAGAGCCCCGAGGGGCAGCATCACAACACTTTTATCCAGTACAGTATGATAATGCTATGATAATGCTTACATGATTGACAATGTTTTAGAGGCCCTTATATGGTTACATTAACATTATTAAATACATATTAATGATTAAAGAATGCATATAATTATCCCCACCTCTGTTTACTGTTGACATCATTTGCATTATCCTGGGCAGCCGCAGTACCTGCAAACTCATTAATTTCTGCCTAGAGATGCTGACCTTACATTCTTGTGAGGCTATGGTGCCAAGAAGGGTGAGCAGGAGATAAGAGGTAATGCTCCCTTTTCAGTTAGAACAAAGACGGACAGTCTAGCTTACATTCCTTGTCCAGATGGTCAGGAGAAAAAGCATGAGAAAGGGGAGATAACACACTTTAACTACCAACTCTAGGCCGCTTGTTAAAGAAACTTAAATACATGACTTGCCAGAGAAACGACCTCACTACCATAGCAACCCACGGCTCCAACGAGGCCTACACTTCAGCACCTTTCTTACCATCCTACAGAAGAGATTACATACATTTCCCTTACAGAACAAAGCTTACACTAACTTACTATCACATATTGATACACTTAATTCATTGACTTCACATAACTTTACAGATATAATTAGCCATGCACTATGCCTTCACAACAATCAGACAATGCATTTACACTAATGTCCTTTTTTTTTCTTTGTCATAGTTTGGAATTAATGTGTGTATCAGAAGTACATTAAAAGGATCTCCATTTTGGTTGAGTCATAAGTAAAGTAATATTATTATGCATTGTTTCTGCCAGAGGAAATATTATATTAAAATGCCATCTGAAATCCTACTCAAAATACTAGTGGAATGTTCATGTTGCCTAGCTACAGTGGATCAGAGAAATAGCCTCTAATAAATCTCCTAAGTATGGATTTCCATTAAAATGTTAGCATAAAATGAAGCAAATTAGTTGTCTTTTTAAAAAGGGATTAATTATTTTTAACTGTTCTGTACAACATGAAAAAGAAATCAAAGAAAAATCAATGATACCCCAATGTGCCATCTGCTTAAAAGTGAGATGGAAGTTACAAATGATTATAAGTTCTGTGCTTCAAAATATTTGAGCTGGATATAATGTCCTTTGTTTCTCTCAATATTAATAGATTGTTATTCCTCATTGTGTTCCCTTAAATATAGGCACACGGGGGGTGGGGGGGGCAATGAACTAAAGGTATACAGGGACCTCTTCAGTTCTAAAATTCCTCAGAGGACCACTACAGTTACATACAGCTCATCTGAAATAAGGACACCTACTTTTGCTGCCAATTTTACTGAGGTTGGAGACAGATTAACTTTAGGCTGCCAGATCATATTTTCTTTTTAATTTTCTATAGTCAGTGACCTCTGGTGTAGACACCAAGAAATGGAGAAATGCTGTGAGGAGAAGATAGAAAAAATGGGTAGGAGAAAAGTCAAGCAAAAGGGAAACAAAACAAAGACAATAGAAAATAATGATAAAAATGTTTGGTTTTTTTTCCTGTCTCCCTTTTTATCATATTCTGTCTGAGCTCAAAATATGATATTTGGGATTCAGACCCAAAGTCCAGAGGCCCATTATAGATTAAATTTGAATTTTCACAAAATTCAGTGGTGTTCAGATCTGGAGATCTAGTTAAGAATTACATGTATGAAAATGCAGTAGAGAAGTGGGGTAATTTGGCACAATACTGTTTAAAGACAAGTGAACTGTTGGGTACTTGAAATTGTTACCTTTAGTGTATTTATTTCACTAAAGAGATATTTTTGGGGGCCTGACCCAATAACCATTTGATGCCAATGAAAAGTCCCATTGACTTCAGTAGGTTTTCCTTCAGGCGTTTCTTGTATCGTGTGAATGAATTAGCACAATTTCAGTAAGAATTTTAATGTAAAACTGGCTTAAATGGAACACAAGATGATTTAATCTGATTTAGAAGAGTCTGATACTATTCAGATTAGGATAATGAAAAATATATTGGTAACTGGATTACACTTCTGCTAAATGGATGAAACACTAGGGTATTGTAGTCCTACATGAAAGCAGTATCAGCAATGCCATACCAATTCTGAAATTAATTGCATTCTCTTTTTCAGTACTTCCAGAAAACACAATGCCTTAGACTTACACAACCTGCAATTTTACTATCACACTGAAGATAGAGTTAAAGGTCAAATACGTAATAAAGTACAGCATTTTTAAATCTGTAGGAGTGGATAACTTGCACCAAAGAACATTAAAATTATTGGTGAAAGAGCAATCTTAACCATGAAAGTTGATTTTAATTAAATCTTGAAACAATGAGAAAATTTCAGGGGACTGGGAGAAAAAAAACTAATGTCATGTCAATATTTTAAAAAGGGTGCAAGATGATGCTTGTAGGCCAGTTAGCTTGATGCTGATCCCAGGCAAAATCCTGGAAAGGCTGATATCAATAAAGGGATGAAATCAGTAAAGAACAGCATTGATTATTCTGCCAATCAGCATGGTTCCATGGAGAATGTATCTTGTCAAACAAATTTCTTACAGTTTTTGATGAGTTCAGAAGTGTGGTTATTAAGTACTTATCCTGACATGATATATTTAAAATTGTGTTGGGCACTTCACCTAACCCTATCTATGCTTAAAAAAATAAAATAAAAATAATTGGAGGCTGGAATATTACTGTAGCCTGCAGGGTCAAAGGGGCTAATAAATCTAAAACAATAATTGTAAAATGTGAATTATCATCCCATAGGGATGTTCTAGTGGCGATGCAATTGAATAGCTATGTGGCCCAATGCTATTAAATATCAGTATCAATGATCCTGAGGGAAATCATGAGATCTGCAGATGATGCAAAAAAGGAGCAGACAATATGTATGGCTGTTATACAGGCTGACTTAAAACACTTAGTAGAGTGTGCATATGTGAACAGTACAGATTTTAATGTGGCCAAACGCCACATCTAGGAACAAATAATGTAAGCCACAGAAGATGAAAAAAATTATCCTGAAAAGCAGTAACCCTGAATAATTAACTTAGGTGTCATGGTGGATAAGCAAGTGAACATGATCTCCCAGGGAATAGCTGCAGAGAAGAGGAGTAATATGATCCTTTGCTGTAGAAGTAGGGAGGTATTAAATACAAACAGGGATAGTCATGTTAGCCTGTATATAGCAAACACAATGGAAGTTCTGTGGCACCTTAAAGACTAACAGCTTTCTTTTGGCATAAGCTTTCATGGGCTACAACCAACCTCATCAGATGTGAATAAGGAGTTCTACAGAGCACTCTGGAGACAATTATTAGAATATAGTGCCCAGTTCAGTGTTCCCGTTCTCTAGAAATGATGTTAAATAAGTGAAAATGGATCAGGAAAGAGTTAAAAGAATGATTCATGGTCTGAAAAATATGACATAGTGAGAGAGTTTAGAGGCTGATTCTATTTAGTTTATCCAATAAAAGGTTAAGAGGTGACTTGACCCCAGTCTGTATACATGTATAAAGGATGAGATTTCTGACAATAGATGTCTCTTTAATTTAGCAGAAGGCAGAATGGGATGCAGTGTTCAGAAATTTAAAGTAAATCAATTCAGAGTAGAATTTTTACAGTTAGAGTAACCATAGGAACAACTTACCTAGGGATAAGGTGGATTCTTCATCACTTGAACTCTTTAAAACAAGAATGGGTGTCTTTCTGAAACATATGCTGTAGCTCATACACAATTTATAGTCTCAATGCAGAGTGTATTATGTGAGGATTCTTTTGGCTGTATCATGCAGGAGGTCACGTTCTTTTACTTCTCAGACAAAATATTGTGTTCTTGTTTTTATTTTTAAAATAAAATTTGAAAATAAAAAAAACATTTTGAAACCAAACATCAAAAAATTCAGTTATGAACTTTTTTAACATTATTGAAATGCTTTACCACTTTCATTTTGATTTCAAAATGTGTGGGGGTTTTTGTTTTTACCTTTTTTTCCTATTATTGGCAAAAGAGACACTTTCGTGTAGTATTTTCTAATGGAAAAATGTTCCATCAAGAAATTTCCAACCAGCACTAATCACAGCTCCTCCTGGCTTTAAAGTCCTGTGAATCAATTAGCATTATTTTAAACATAACTCTTTGTAACTCAGGATGGGATTTGTGTTTGGTTTCAATTTTAGATTAAAGTTCAGGTTGACTATTATATGAATCTGTTTTGATCGCTCCTTTTTAAAATACTATTCTGTATGACAAATAAGATGCAGGAAGAAGTTAAATGTTATTTCATTAATAACAATACCAGTTTTACATAAAGCTCATCATGCTGATGTTTCAATAGATATAAAATATGTACTTCATTTATTTCTTTGGGGGAAAAGCATGTACCCACCTACATTATTTCTAAACTCTTGGCATGAGTTTGAGAACCATCCTCACATTATTTGCTTTTGTACTGGATTTTAAATAAATGACATGTATACTAAAAATGAAAGGCCTACACTTCTATTTTTGACAGTGCTCATCCACTGTTACAATTTAGGTGCTTCAGAAGAAAACAGTGACTTTATTAGAATTCTAATTTGGCTAATTAGCTATTCTGTTTTATCACAGAAGAAATGAAAGCCTCAACCTAGTAGACATGTAGTGTGCAATACATCTGCCTTTCCATAGCATTTTCTCCTCCTCCCCAAGAATTATCATTAACAGATGCTTGATGAACATTTGAGGAGGCATAAACTCTAACTCTGTTTAATTCACTGAAATTATTAATGTCAGCTAAGGACGCAGGTAATATTTCTAAGACAAACTCTGATGGTCTGAAGTTGTAGATGTATTTTTTTTTAATTTTCCTTTCAAATTTTGGAACCTTCACTGCATTAAAACCTGCAAAAATAACTGTGCAAGACCTCATGGGTTTTTATTATTAACATGATTTCAAAACAAAGTAAATATCATTAATCAATCTCCTAGCCTCTTAGTTAAACAGCAGAGTGCCCTATAAGTTCTGGTATGCTGAACTTCCCTCCTGCATTCAATACCTTCCAGTTGAAATGGCTAGTTGCTTCCAAAACATTATCTCCATTTAGAGACACGAAGTGCTATCAATAGCATCTAAGCATTAATTATATATCCATTAAATCTGACAGGATTCATTATTATCAAATGGCATATCATTAAGATGGCCTACAAATGCTATCAAAGTGGCAATTTCACACTCAGAGACTAATGCATAGAATTAAAAAAAAAAAAAGGCTTTCTAGATTTCATACCAGTTCACCCTGACTCTGAATTTAATTACTTGGTGATGTACTGTAAGGTTAAACCACCTGTACACTTGTCATTTTAAAAGGATGTCTGGGAGAAAAGGTATTATTTGGGGCAGCTGGGGGGATTGTATTGTTACTGGAAAAGAATTTGTATGGCAAGCCCTATTCACCTGGGGCGTCTATCAACCCCTGGCTCCTACCACAGGTACAGTCAAGGAAGAGGCAAGGTTGAGGATTTCAAAAACACAGGTTTATTTAAAACGCCCTCAACCTCCCACCGGATCCCCAACAACACTTATTAAATACAGTTCCCACAACACAGTTAAATAATAAATACAAGTACTCAACAGTGGGGTTGGACCCGCGTCCCTACCCCACCGGACAGAGAGATTCTCTCTCAATTCAGGTCCCCACAGTCCCAACGCCTCACAGTTTCTCTTCACCGGAATGGCGTTGGACACGACTCCACGAGGCGCTGCTCCGGGCCCCTCGGTGGACCGTCTGCTCCCGCGTCGTCTCCCGTCCAGATAAACCTGACTTGGACCGTCTTCTTCTGGGCTGCTGGTAGCCTGGGCCCTTATTCAATAGTCCATTCACCCCAAGGCAAAGTCCAAATAGGGCCACGCGGGAACCCTATCCCTTCGGGGACTGGTCTTCTTCCCTCCGGCACGACGACGGCTCCTTCCCTCCTGGTCCATGATGCCCTCTCCGGCTCCTGGACGCGATCCCTTGGCGTCCTCTTCGGAGCCTGACTTACCCTGTTCTCACTGAACCTCGGATCCCAGGGACCAAAGGCTCAGAGAGACCAGCAGAGTCTCAGGGTGCTCAAGGCTCCTAGTCCAAAAGGGGGTCCTCTGGAGAATCTCTTCTTCGGATCTCGGCTCTTACAGCTCCTGCCACGTGGCCAAGGGAGCGCGCCCAAGATCCAGGAACGAACCTCACGCCTTTCCGCCACGGTTCGAACCTTGAACGACCATTAAGCCCTAGCTTAAATACCTGGCCGTCCAACCAATCAGAAAGCCACAGCTTTCACGCCCAAACCAGGTTCCATAGGGTTCAGTGGAGAGGGTTCTAGAAGGTGTGCGCACGGCCCTCTCTACAGTCTGCACACAGCCCCTGTCACTAGGCAGACTGCTTTCAGTTCACTGACCCTGTTGCTGGGCAGAGCACAGACTCCTGGCTGCCTGCCAAGGCTCCTGTCCATCTGACCATGGAGCCCGCATCACCAGTTGCCAGGCAGACTTGCTCTCCAGCACTCTCTAGAGCTCAGGTCACTTAACTGTTACAATAACAGTGAACACAATACAAGGAACATAAAGCTCCCACTTCTGGGGAGGAGAACATACCTTTACAAACACAGTAAAATTTTCCCAACAGTATTGGAAATGGAATACATTTTTTTTTAAAAACAGAAGGCCTGTAAGTGACAATAATTTAACCTGACAGAACAGTGTCTGATATTAATTTCAATTAAGGGGTAATTATTTGTAGTGTATGTTTATTTCATCAGTTATGAAACAATGTCAGTGTTATTTCATCCGTCATAATTGGCTCATGTAAAAACCTAAAGGCAAGCAAATTGTTTGGGAAAACCTGGCAAATAAGTGTGGTCTACTTTAACATACAATTTTCTCTTAACATCTAATTTCACCAAAAAGATCCCCATGTTTCAGTTGCAAGAAGAGGATTAGCTAATATAGTGGGGTACTAGATTGTCTTATTGTTACACGAGCTACATCACTACATTGGAATGCATTATATATACACAACACAGAGATCTCAGATTCCACTGGAATGTAATTTTAATAAAGCTGTGTTCTAAGCTGTATATGCACAATGCAGGCACTCTGGCTAATTTTTAGCTAACATGCATTCATCCGTGGATCTGAATTATTTTAGAACATCATTGTGGGCCTGGTTCAGCAAAGCATATGCTGAGGCTAAGCATGAGCTTTATGTTTAGGACCCAAGCATTATTTTTTCATGCCTAGTACAAACTTGTAACATGGACCCTTTTCCACAAAGGGGAAAATCGGGGTTGGGGCCTGGGCCAGCCCCCCAAGCCTGGGTAAATTATTATTATTATTATTATTATTATTATTATTATCCTTCCCCCAGCATTTGGGGGCTCTGGCTATGTTGACTTGCAGCTTCAAGGTCTAGACACTTATACTTGTGTAAACTCACTGGCTGTGTTCACACAGCCCTCTTATTTCGAAACAACAGAGGTTGTTTCGAAATAAGATTTAGGCTGTTCACACGAAGCACAGTTGTTTCGAAACAACAGCTCCCGTTGTTTCGAAACAACGGCGGTGTTTCGAAACAAGTTAAACCCCATGTGGGGACGAAACTGCGTTGTTTCGAAATGATTGTTTCGAAACAACGCCGTGCGAACATGTTGTTTCGAAACAACAGTGACTTGTTTCGAAATAACTGTTGCCTGAACCTTCTATTTCGCTTTGAGCTTCTTTCCTTAATTTGAATTAACGAACTGTTAATTCGAATTAAGTTATTTCGAAATAAGGTGTTATTTCAATACAAGTTGTTTCGAAACAACCATATGGAAATAACCCCATGTGTGAACACAGCCACTGAAAGCACAAGTGTCACATATTGTAAATTTTGACTGAGGAAATTTTATTGCTTGTAATAACGTCTGAGAAGGAAGCAAACCAGCTTGATGACTATCAAAGCTCTGGATCAATTTGAAAACCACAGTCATTTTTACTTGTAAATCAACCACATTCATTGCATCATTGTAAGAAAATATACATGGACCAACACAATCTTAATTTTAAAGTAAGCCATTAGAGTAAAATGGCATTTAAATAAAAAATCAATTTCAGTGATATGGGTGTTATCGAACATATTATGGTGTGTTATGCCAGCCACTGAGACAGACAATATGTTACACAACCCCTGGTCAGCTCTACAATAAAATGAAAGAGCACACTGAAGACACAGAATAAACCAAAAGTAAAAGATTTTTAAGGAAGCAAAGTAGAGAATTTTATTTAAGGAGGGGAAAAGAAAAGAAAAGAACTGGTACTTGTTACTAGACACAAGAAGAAGAGGTCAGAGGCTTTACAAACCCAACATGCCTATGCATGTTTAGATGACTTTTCTGCCTTCTTAGTCTGGTAAACTTAATTCATTTTTCATTTGTTATTCAATTGGCAATCTTCACCATCATTTGTCAACACTGACTTGTATTTGCGTTGTGCCAGAAAACTCTATATAAAGCCTTCTTCTGTTCCCTTTTGTCACTGTTTGTTTCTCATGGAGCAGAGCTTAGCAGTTTCAGATGTGTCAGGAACCTAGGATCAGGCTGCATATATTTAAGCTTCCCCCAAATGAGGAGCGTTACTTTTTAACTGATTAAAAGGTGACCTCTGTGAGGACTGTTGAAAGTATGTAGGTTTTCTGGGAGATTCTGCTCCTTGATAGTGCTCATTGATTCTCCTCCTAGGGGAAAATAGAATTATTATAAAGCAGATGCCCTTGATATCTCTGAGAGCATCGGTGTCTCACAAAGCCGTCCCTGCAGGGAATATCATTTGTCGGTGATGCCATCCTCCTGACACTCTGATGGAGAATACATTTTGACCCATACTTGAAAAACAGAATGGAATGCCTGATTCTAAGGAGTAAAGCCAAAAAACAAACAAACAAACAAAAAAAACTTGCTCTTTAAAAGAGATTTTGCAAGAATGGCTACCAGCAATTTGGTCTGCTACAAACTGACATAAAAGAAACAAATATTGGCCACATTGAAATGAATGGGAGTTTTCTCACTGACTTTAGTGATGCTAGGATTTCATCCTGTGACTCTAATACCAGTAGGGAGAAAGGATATGTCATGCCTATCACTGGAGGCCAGATCTGAGAAGAAAACATTATCCCTGCCTGTGGTTTAGAACCGTAGCTGGTCAGAAATACTTAACATAGTATCTTGATACCAGTCACACCAAATCTGAAATCAGTACACAGGCAAAATTTTAACCAAAATCTATAATGCTTTTACATAGAACTATTCATTTTAAGATCATGAAAAAAATATTTGTAAAAGCCACACTGCTTATGACAAACATTATAGATGGGGGGGGGGAGGGGTGGGTCACGAGAGATAGTCGCTTGCTCCTTACTTTTATTTGGAGAACCAAATGTTTTACTAGGGGGGCAAAATTATTAGAAATCTTGTGGAAATTTTTGTGAAAAAAACAGAAGTTAAAAAAGATGTTTCACTAATGTTTTTATTCTTGTTAAAAGGCCTTGGTTTCAATTAAAAAAACCCCTTTTTGTTTAGAAAATTTCAACCAGCTTTCCTGAGAGAGAAAAGGAGTTAACAAAATAAAGCTCACAACTGAAAGGTAACTCAAAATTCTTGGTTAATTTTCATGGTTGCAAAAAATATTTCTTGTAGCTTATATTGCACTGCTTGATCAATACTGAACATCAGAACGTGCTTATGAAAGTTAATGATGCTATATGATATTTGCTGTTTTCTCCATGAAAATGTTTCCTTTCACTTTTATGAAACAACATCTGTATTAAAAATTAGAGTATTTGCTTATATTAATAAAATATCAGGAGTATTTTAATAGCATTTTATTTGAAAAATCAGCATTGGTGTTGTCTCGTGCAAAGCCTATTCCCAATTATATCAGTTTAAATTTCCAGTGACTATATATATAGTCTGTTCTCTCAAAAACTTCACTATGTTTAACCCTGCCTGTTAGCCTGAGACTAGACATACTGTAATGCGCTATAGCTTGGGATGAAACTGGAAGTCATGCATAAGGTTTTGATTTTCCAAGACGTAAAATCCAACATGACTTGGATGGTTGTAAAGAACATATCACACCAGGGCTCCATCTGTTCCACTTGGGATTCTATCCAAGACTGGATCCAGGTACAATCTAAAAAGCTCTGAATGGGCTAGGAACTTACAGTCTTAGTAACTACCTCTTTTCATGTAAACCACTTAATTTTTTTTTTAATACATTGGGATGCTAGAGTCGATGGAGACCACAATGAAACAGTACCTATAGGCGTCGGGCCAGCAGGTCACAGGCCTCCATCTGGCCAACCAAAGCCCTGGCCATGCGGCGAGGTGGGCTGCTGCTGGGGTCCTCCGCAGGGGGATCCTCAGCCTGCAGAAAGCCCCAGGCCCATGCCGCCAGCGTCTACAGGGCGCAGATGTGGTATATCATTTGGTTGAGCAGGTGGTCCATCTGGTCCTGCTCAGCCCAGCAGTGGGCGACTTCGTGCTTCTGCTCCCACCAGGCTCAGACGTCCACCTCAGTCCACGCCATCAGCTGCAGCTGGTCCTCCAGTGTCTCCTCTCTCGAGCAATACTCCCTCCTTCTGGTAGGGGCTGGGCAACCCCTGGAGTGACTGGCCTCACAGGTGCAAAGTCTGCAGGAGAGAATCAAAGAACAAGAGTTCCTCCCATTAGGTAGTGAGGAGTGCAGGCTGTTGGAAGCTGCTCTTCTATGTCCTTCCCCCTCCCTCCCAGTCCCCTTGTCCTTCAGGACAGGGACCACTTAATATATGCCACCATGCATTGCTGCACAGGGCGGGTGCAATGCTCAAGTGGTGAGCCCCGGGCAGCCCTGTCCGGGGGATCTCTCCTGAGGTCTCATGCCAGTGGTGTCAGCCACATGATGTCTGGCGTTGACGCTCCCACCTACAGTGTCCCCTCCCCATATCCTTCCAGGACCCCACCCAGCCCTGCCCTGAGTTCCCCCACCACACAGTCCCCTGCTCCTGTGCCCTCATGGGCGGGCCTCCACCTCCTCCCTGATTCTGCCTATCCCCAGGCACTATCCCCTGTAATCCCTGTTCCACCTGCCTGCTCCACCATGCCTGCAGGGTGGGAGCACACACCAGCAGCTACACCAGGGCTCCAGCATGATGTCACATGGCCTGGGTCTTCCTCAGTGGGGAGGAACCTCTGCCTGTGTCCCTGGGGTTGGCGTCAGGTAGGGAACAGCTCTGGAGTGGCATTACCCAGGGTCAGTCCCCCTGGCTGAGCACCATATCCTCATCCACCGAGCCCCATGCTGGTCATCATCATGGGAAAGGGGCTCTGCAGCATCAAGGATGCAGGCTGGCTGGGTGTCTGCCTCCTGGCCCAGGATGCTGTGTAGTAGGGGCTGGTGGTGGTAGCTGCTGCCAAACATTGCATGGCTTTCTGGGCCATGTGGTAGCCCTGACAGAGGTCCTTAATTTTTACTTCCACATGCTGGGTGTTGTGGGTGTGGCCCTTCTCTGCCAGGGCCTTGGAGATGGTCCTATACATCTCTCAGTTCCTCTTCCTGCCCTGGAGCCGGGAGTGTACGGGATGATCTCCTCAAACAGCCAGGAGATCTAGCATCTCCTGGTGGGTCCCAGCTGGGGCCTGCCTCCTGGCCTGCCTGTTTCTGCCCTCTGACTTGGCTGCAACACAGTCAGAGTCCTGACTAGCTCCGGCTGTGAAGCAGGGTTGGCTGGGCTTTATCCCGCTCTGGGGTTAGGCAAGACAAGCACTTCCTGGTTGCCAGAAAGGTTTTTGGGTGGCCTGGAGGCCAATTAAGTCAGCCTAACCAAATCCTAGGCTACACTTCCTTAAGTTGACTTGATAAAGTCAACAATCATTAAATCAATTTAAAAAGTGAGAGCTATTAAATTGACTTAAGCAAACTCTAAGTCAACTTAAATTGTAAATGTAGCCTGGGCTTTGTTTAAGTTGACTTAAGGGTACTTAGGTCGATGTAAGCCCCTAGAATAGACATAGCCTTTGATATTTGCTGTAATAAAATTAACCACAATACATTCATTTGATATTAATTGGGATTTAAAAGTGTACTATGTGGATTTGGTTTTTGGTTTTTGTATTTTGCCACTGTGCATCTAAAAAGCTCTACTTTAACTATTTTCTTCACTACAATAGCATCATAAACTTAATGGAAAATATACCCAATATCTGGGGAAGGGATAGGCTCACAGATAACTGAACTAAATTCAATTTTTTTTATGAAAGGAAAGAAGCAAGCTGTCTTATTAACAACATTTTGGTCTCTCATAATTTTTTCTATACATAATATTTAATTACTCCCACCAAAGCCTCTGGGTTAAATTGATCTCTTTCTTGCAAAAAGAATGATATGTTATATGTGGTAAGTATGTGTCTCATACTGTGATATTTGATAGAGGCCCAGAAAGCCTCCATCCAGAATAATAAAACTATTTTACCGTCTGTTGTGGGGGAGTGGGTTCAGAGGGCACGAGGTGCAAGAAGGAGTCCCAATCGATAGGCAAGAGACCAAACCACAATTTTTGGGGTTAATAATTAATTCCTATTAGATTACACTTATCAAAACTCACAAACTGCGGTTTTAGAACTCTATTTCTTTAAGGTGTTTAAAGATCTTCTAAGTACAAATTAATAGCCCAGTAAACAGAAAACAGAGCACAAATACCACTACAACATTTATCACAATCCTTGTGCCTAACCCTGAATTAAAACCCACAGTACCAATCCTGGTTGGTATAATTTAGCAGAGTGGGGTTTATGGGAGACAGAGATAGAGCACACAAACAAACACCTCGCTTCTCCCCCTTGCTCTCCAGACAGCATGGGTAACAGCCTGGTGGGGCTAGCCATGGGCTGTTTGCAGCTAGGCATTACAAGGGTCAGCTGGGGTGCCTGGCAGGGAATACAAGTGGATTTATTCTTTCATCACACTTTTTTTACACTGCTGTTTCCCAATTTGATTGTGGAACACCAGCTTGATTCTGATTTGTGAGGTTAATAGGTTCAGAGTAGTAATAATACACATACACATCCCCAAAAAGCATTTTCCAATTTAAATCCCAAATTTGACCATGTTATATTTACCACATCTGGATGTTATCTCCGGAATGACAAAACATGATAGAACAGCTCAATGTTAAAACGGCTGTGACCAACAGTACAGCCTATGAGCTCTTGCCTGTGGCCTTCAAATCAGCAGCCCACCAGTCTGGTGTCCACTGACTGCATGCTTCTTAAAATCCTGCACTTGACTGGCCCGGTGTTAAAACGGCTCGACCAACAGTACAGCCTACGAGCTCTTGGCTGTGGCCTTCAAAATCAGAGCCCACTGCGACCAGCTGCAGCGGTTGAACACCCCCTGCCATCACTTTTGGCTATGCCAAGGGCTATGGCCCCCCACTCTGGGGTGAGCAGGTGAAAATTGAATACTTAGTACAAGGAATCCCAAAAAGAAAAAGAAAAAAAAATGTTAAAAGAAGAAAAAAAAAAAAAAAGGAAAAGCTGCAGGCTCCTTTGGTGATCAGTCAAGGGGTTTAACACTCTTCGTTTTCAGAAAGTGGGGAGAGGCCTGGGGTTGGCCAGGTCCTGGGGCAATACGACAGGCTACCAACCTATTGTCTCTCCAACATGCCTAGACCAAAGCCCCAGCTTTATGGCTTGGGACCCCAAAAATTAGCATATCACTTGTTGGCATGGAAACTTACTGACCTTGGTCAGTAGATGAGCTCACGAGTCCTGCAGCTATTAGCTATAGTTTATTTTATCACCTTCTTCAGGTCTGGTTTCAACCAGTTTGGGCACTGAAAAGCAAGTTTCTTGAAAACTCGTTACTGTCTGCTGTTAGGCGATAACACCACCTAATTGGTTGTTTTTTTTTTTCCTCTCTCTCTCTCTTAATTAGAGGCCTAACAAGCTGCATTCCATCCTAGATGGGAGTTTGGCCTTAGTAAAAGAAAGAAAAAAAAAAAGGAGGGATGGAAAAAAAATCCACCTCTCTCACCATCTGTCTCTTTCTTTCCCCACATCCTTCTTTTTATTGTCTGAGGTCATACTATTATTTATTGAAACACAGCACAAGCACATTTTCCACTCTAACAGCAAGTGTTCTCTACATTCTCTCTCCTCTCTCATGGATGTGCTTTCAGTGGATGAAAACTCTGCTAACATCCTGTTATGCGAGGGTGCAGGGCATCAAAAATGAAATAGACAAAAACAGTAGATTCAAGAGATGTACAACGGACATGGAATGGATCTGAGATAATGGCAAATATTTTGCCAGTTAGCACTATGTAAAGTATCTGCATCTTCTTGACTCCTTCATGTGCAAGTGGGTAAAACATAAAACTGGAGTTTCTTAAGTTTCTTCATAGTTCATATCTTAATAAAGAAATTGTCTCATGACCATGTATCCCATTTAAAATTGTGTCGGTAACTTCCCTTCCCACTGATGCTTTAATAATAAACCTGTGGCAACTAAAACAATTTTTTCATAAAAAGTAACATGTAGAAAATGTTGGATCTAATTTTAATTTCTTCAATTAGACTAAACAGCTAAAAATGAGGATCCAGGAGCATGTGACCTGCCACATGTTGACCACAAGCAAGTGCTCAATAAGTCATGGTTTGGGAACCCCTAATACACATTATTAATAAAAAGTTATTTGTATTACTATAGATTACTACAGGACCAAGGAGCCATAATCATGGATAAGAATTCCTTTGTGCTGGGCTCTGTGCAGACAGTGCTCCCTGTCCAAAGAGCTTATGCTTGAATGATAAGAAAAGAGACAACATATGGGTTATGTCCAGACACAATTTAAATAAAAATAACACTGGTTATTTTGAATGAAAAAAATGGTAGGGCCACACAATGTTCCTTTATTTCAAAATGAGGAGCTTCCTCATTTCGATATAAGGAAAGTCATATTGATATAATAAAGCCTAGTATTATATCGATATGATGGTTAAATCAAAATTTTTATTTTGAAATAACACAGTGTGGACATGTTATTTTGATTTAACTGTTAAATTGATTTAATACTTTTTGCCCTTCTCCTTCCCAGGTGCTTTCCCTTTTCTACATATTGGATGGGGCATGGCACTTCTGGGGCCATGTTGTCACACCTCTCATGGTGCACCTCTCCTAAATCGAAATAGCAAGTCCTGTCCATGGACATGCTATTTCAAATTGAGTTTCTAGTGGGGACCTGTTAAATCAATTTAACTTAAATCAACTTATGATTTTTATATCAATTTTATTAAATTGATATAAGTTAAATCAAAATACACAATTGAAACTAAGATTTCTTTGGATGTAGCATGTAGCTCAAAATGAATATAGTGTATAACCAATAATGCAAGTGTATAGTCTACCAATAACCCATAAGATGTGTTTGCACACAAAGCTCAGATAACTACACAGCAAACATATTTTGTATAGATTGATGGATTTTAAGGCCATCAGGGGCTATTAGGATCACCTGGTCTGACCTCCTGTATAACACAGACATCAAAGTCTATGCATTAAATGCTTCATCAAGACCAAACTTTTCACTGAAGAGAAGACTATACTTTAGAAGCATAACAGTCTTTATTTAGACAATACAAATAATTTTAAATTCATTATATCCCACCATAAAGACTTACTTCATAATTGAGTGCCTCAGTTCTAGTTGTGAACTTAGTTGAAAAAAAAAAAAGGTTTTTCCAAAGAGTTCACAGATGGAAAAAAAATAGCAATATTTGTTCAAAAATCATTACGCATAGTTCTCTGTCTATGATTCTTATATGACCCACACTCTGACAGTGTCTGAGCCCTTCATGGACTTTAAAGTTTTTATCCTCACAATACCTCTGTGACGTAAGGAAAGGGTATTATCTCTATATTACAGAGAGGGAACTGAGGTATATAAACACTAAATGACTTGCCCATGATTATACAAGGTGTCTGTAAAGAAGCACAATACTTTACCAAGTCTCCAAGACCCTAGGTTAAGGCTTTTACTACCCCTGATCCTTTTCTAGTTAAACAAACAGGGAGTCCTATGGCACTTAAAAGGATTTCCATTTTTATGGATTTTAGGGAGTAGATAGAATATCCCTGGCCGGGGTTCTGGTGGTGTGTCTGTCTTTATCTGTACCTGTGCTGCATTGGAGCTCTATCATTTCAGGCACTGGCACTATTACAGCAGGCTTAACTGGCTATGTGGACTCCCTCCTCAGACCCTATGCTATCACTGTCAAGCGTCATTGTCCCAGGAACAGACCTGGGAGTCAGGGTCCCAGGCTCCTGCCACTGCCAGCCTGGCACCCAACCCCCAGCCAGGGACAGGAAACAGCGAGGCAGTGGTTGCCGCAGGTGGCTAGGAGAGACAGGCACCATGGTGGCCAGCCCGGCCCTGGATACCCAGCTGGGGATGAGGCTGGGAGAGGTGGGTGGGCACGCCAGATGTTCGGAGCACTGCCACTGGGACTCAGGGCATGTGCCCCCTGTGCCAGGTGTCAGTGATGTCCATGCTATCAACACTCCTAGCTATCTTTGAGTGGACTTCCTGAGAAAAATACAATCTATTGGTGAACTTCCTGAAAACATCATCCTGGCCGCTACGGACGTAGAAGCAATTTACACCAACTTCCCACACAAAGATGGA
This sequence comes from Podocnemis expansa, assembly GCA_007922195.1. Taxonomy (NCBI): domain Eukaryota; kingdom Metazoa; phylum Chordata; order Testudines; family Podocnemididae; genus Podocnemis; species Podocnemis expansa. Next base: position 27,479,818 of record ML682014.1, read on the forward strand.
TTAGAAACTATTAGAAGAATCATCCCAGATGATGCGACAGCACACCCCGTGCCGAACTTTGTAATCACCCACAACCATTTCAGATTTGAGGATAATTTATATCTTCAAGTCAGCGGCATTGCTATGGACAACTGCATGGCCCCACAATATGCCAACATATTTATGGATGACTTAGAACAACATTTCTTCAAGTCTCACTCCAATGCACCTCTCCTCTACTTATGCTATATGGATGATATTTTCATCATCGGGACCCATGGTAGGGATCTTCTTGAAGATTTCCACAGAGATTTCAACAATTTCTACTCCACTATTAAATTTAGCCTGGAACACTCCACACTGGAGATCCACTTTCTGGACACTACAGTACAAATTAGTGATGGACACATAAGAATCACCCTATACTGAAAACCTACTGATCGGTAGAGCTACCTACATCTCTTGAGCTTTCATCCAAAACACACCACACAATCCTTTGTCTATAGCCAAGCCCGAAGATATAACTGCATTTGCGCTGATCCCTCAGACAGAGAGAGACACCTTCAGGATCCCTGTCAAGCATTCTTAAAACTACAGTACCCACCTGCAGAAGTGAAAAAAAAAATAAATAAAAACAGATTGACAGAGCCAGGCAGGTACCCCAAAGTCAACTACTACAGAAGCCCAAGACAGAAAACAGAACATCATCACCTGCAAGCCCTAAGTCAGACCTCTACAACATATCTTCACGGATCTACAAACTGTTCTAAAAGATAATCCCTCACTCTCTCAAGCCTTGGGAGACAGACCTCTCCTCACTTACAGAGGACCATAGCAGATACTCACCAGCAACCACAGACCTAAGGGACCCATTAAAGCAGGCAGATACCACTGTAACAAACCACTCTGCCAACTTTGCCCACATATCTGCGCAAAAGACACTATAACAGGACCTAATAAAACTGGCTACTCCATCAAAGGCTCATTCACCGGCTCATTTACCAATGTGATTTATGTCATCCTGTGCCAGAAATGCTCCTCTGCCTTATATATTGGACAAACAGGACAGTCTCTTTGCAAAAGAATAAATGGGCACAAATCTGGCATCAGAAATCACAACATTCTAAAACCAGTGGGTCAGCATTTCATGGCTTAATAGGGGCTTTGGATTTTTCTCTCATTACAACAGGCAATGTGACATCATCTCCCTCTGTACGCTGTTCCCCAGTGTTTGAATCTTTACAACTGTTTTGATTTGCTGTTACAGTATGACCTGATCCCATCACTTATACTCCCTTGCATTTACTTCCTCCCATTCTATAAGTTCCCCCATCTTCAAAGCATCTGACAAAGTGGGATTTTCTCCCATTGAAGCTCATGCAGTTAATAAATTTGTTCATCTTTAAATGCCACAGAACTCCTTGTTTGTTTTACTGAACTAGACTAAGATGGCTGTCCCTTGGGAACTTTCTAGTTAAAGGATCACTACTAACCACTAAAATCTCAAAGAGCCCAAATTCTGTGGAATCAGTCTCTCCTTTGATTTCACCAGTATTTGCATGCTCCTTGTACCTCTTTCCAAAGTGATTATATAAAATGACCTGAAATTAGTTTTTAACTCAAGGAATCTGCATAGATGCTACAGTTGGAGACATGTCTGATAGTAATAGCATATCTGTGCTCTTTCAATAACAGAGGGCCAGGGAATTTACAAGATACAAACTTGCAATTATTCAATATTTAATAGACCACTCACTGGTGTCTTTAATTTTATGTTGCTTGTTAAAAAAAATAAATAAAAAGACCTTTGCATCCCAGCTCCAATTGTACTTTGGAATTCTTGTCATCTGCCTGCATCATAATAAGTCAAGCTTTCTGGTTCACTACCAGTCTACTATCCACCTCTGCAGAAATTACAGGAGACTCCTACCAATCCTGAAGTCAATGCTAGGTAATCCAACCAATAGATAATGTTCCATTATAACAAGAATCAGGCCCAGGGCAGAGGACGAGAAACACACAAGGAACAAGTTGAAGATAAAAGTACAGAAATAAATTAAAGAAAAAAACCAATTCTTTACAAAAAAAAGTTCTAAAATTCTGGTCTGTTGTAAAAATGTTTGGATATCACAGAATTATTTACAAAACAGGAGAGAAACAAATATTTTTATTGATATTGAGTCAGGGAAAATTTGCTGAGTTGATGTCATAATTAAAAAAAACAAAAACAAAAAAAAAACTTTGATCATGACAGGTGATTTGTCTGCCAAAAACACAAGTAAAACAAAAACAGTCTGGTGAAAAATCACTTGATCATGTCTTTAAGCACAAGAGCACAAACATATCCTAAATTAGATTTTTGTTCTGGCAAGCAAAATATTTGACAAGCAGCAGAGTGCTTGCAGAAGTAATGATTTTGTGATGATTGAGGAAGATGTGTATTTAGAGTGTACTAATGAACAGCAATCCTTCAGTGTAAATATATAATTTTGCAGTCATTACCTGCATAATAACATTTTATTTCATATCTTCCCAACCACATGTGAAAGCTAGCATGTAACTGAAGACAATTGAATGTGAATGTCATTCTCAGTTGAAAAGGCTCAGAATGTTAGGATAGCATAAAGAGTACATTAATTTTTACCTCCAGAGAATTTTCTTGCTGCAGGCTAAGGAATTGGCTTATTGGTGGGACAGCTTGAACTATATCTGCCCTCTCAATGATCGCAAAACCTCATTCTCTATTGCTGCCTGTCTTTTAATCTCTGCAAATGAAAATGCCCTTACAATATATATAAAGCTAAAGTGACAGAATTGAAAGATACCCTTTGCATAAAGCCAGAGGATATCAGAACTGTGAACCCAAAGAACCATTAATCATGAGTTCCTACTTCAGTAGAAGTAGAGGTGAGATTAAGTGGTGACCATAAGGGTAAAACATATTAAAAAATAAGTAAATAAAAACTCCCAAAGAGATTGTAACCTGTGGCTTTTTGTTTTGGTGGTGGGGGTTGGATGTGATTGTAAGATGTATCTAGACACAGAGATCATGGAACAGGGATGAGCAAAGGCCAACGAACATATAGGGGCAGTGACCACACTGGGCATCAAAGACAACAAAGATGTCTTTGTCAACTTCTAAATAAAACAAAATAAAACAAAATAAAATAAAATTTCATCTCCCCCAGATATTGTTACTACCGATGCTCCAGAGCAGCAAAAAGTTAGTTTTAAAACTGCACTTTATTCAACACTATTTATTTTCTTTGTTTACTCGGCAATCCAAGCTGTGGTCTTTACTAACTTTTTTATATAGTTGATTTTCTTAAATGCCATTATTAGGAGTGCTGAATAAGGCATGGGAAGATCCTTTGTGAATAAGTGAAATACTTAGCCACTCATCAATTTTTCAGTTATCTGAAGAGAGAGATTTAAGTTCATGAATATACTCAAGTCAGCAACAATATTATTTATATGGAAAACAACAGAGCTGAAAAGCAAAATACTTGCTAGGTTCTGCAAAGGTTTACAGAGAACTAGATTTAATTCACTGCATTCAGCACCAAGATGCCTGCAATGATTAGTTGGTAAGCAAGTTACTGTGAAAGAAGAAAAGAGATTTGGCTATACTTCTTTTTCTTAAAAGGCTGAAAACAAAGTCAAATGGCGTAGTCTCATTAAATCATAATGAACATTTTGGGAATCTCTTTGGTGATCAATTGTATGATTTTCTAGTAGCAATACCATTCAGATGCAAAGCAAAAGATATTAAAGGCTTAAACTAGCAAATCTGCACTCAATGTTTATGATTAATGAGAGGCAAATCTCTAAAAGTTTAGTACAAATGAGCACTGAAAAGTTTCAACTGATTCAATTTGCAATATGCACTCTGACCCAGATCTTCAAAGGTGCTTAGGTATCTAGCTCCTGAATCAAGCAGCTAAATACTTTTCAGGATCTGGGCACAATATAATGTAGAGTGTTGTGCTAAACTACAAACTATCATGTAATTGTAAAGAGATTCCCAGTTCTGCTTCTAAGCTATGGGACTCTGTGGAGAAGCGTAGGATCTGAATATTGTGTGATCGGTCTGCAAGAGTAAGTCTAGAGCAGGGTGAGATGACCAGTCACTCTCTGTCCTTGGGAGCAGACTGTTCTCTCACTCTCTGTTTTTGGTTTCTGTTTGTTAAGGCTCTTGATTTTAAGGAATAAATATGTAGCAGCCCCTCAGAAAGAGTATTTGGGTCTGAACATGAACACGGGCATATGGCAGGTTCGGTGACAACAGAAACATGTTTATTCAGGTGTGATACTCCCAGAATCAGGAAAAAAAGTACATGGAAATACCACAGAGATGGTCGAGACATTTCACAAGATGTTATAAAAAATACCATTTTTATGGTAAGAACATGATTATTTCTCAATGTTTCACAATGAAATTATGAAAAAAAAACATTCCTTTGGTTTCTGGAACTAACCCTATTTTCAATGAATTCTCTTTTCAAATCAAAGTTTTATTCGTGGCCTCTGATATTTCAGCCAGTGAAGGAGTCATCAGTAGACTTATTTAAATTTCACTAAATAATTAAAAAAGAAAGCAGCATTATCTGTTTGTTTTTACACTTTATTTTATTTATTTTGTTTCCCCTCTTTTGAAAAGTCAACATTCGATACTGTCCTTTTCTTGTTGACAGATGACAGTCTGTTTAAAATGTTGTACTACTTATTGTTTATGGTCCCTTTTCCTATACCACCCTTGCAATGTAAGTTTGAAGGAAAACTGACACGCCTAAGATAAATGAGCATGTTCTGCCCACATTGGCAATCCTCCTTGTCAGATTGATCTTTTACAAGTGTAAATAAACTCACTATTTCCTTTGTTTATTTTTGTAAGATACATCCATTGGAGTAAGTCCCCTCAGACGTTTTTGATCCTGTGAGAAAATGAGGACATTTCTTTGATGTCATCATATGAAGAACCCATATGAAAGGTCTACTAAGCTCAAAGATAATGGTACTGCAGGGTACAGCTTTTTAGGTGATACTGCAACAGAAAAATATTTGTTTTTCTTTACATTTCTGTTTCTGTAATGAACGTTTGAAGTGAAATCAATGAAAGGAGGACTAATTAGTACACCAAGCCAACTGTATTTCTTTCAAGTTGGCTTGCCATTGTCACCTCAATGACCTTTCACAGAAAGGACAGATTGGGCCTTAGAAGTTAATCAAAGAGAATATAGGTGTCACTAATACGTACCAGGGATGATTTCTTGAGTAAGAGCCACTGGCCATAACTGGGCTTATGATTTTAAATATTAATCAGTAAAGATTAATGTGAATATTGAGACTCATTTGGATGAGAGGTACTGTGTAAATAATGCAAAATCATTTATGAAAAGGGACTCCAAAGACCCATGGATGTCAGTGTAGTGCTTAGTACACAAGTATAAGATCGCTTTGGACTCTTCTCCAACACAACTCCTATTGATACTTGGAAACAACTATATTGTTTGAATAAAAATAATGCTTCTATATGTATAGTACTGAAGATTCTCAAAAGTTGTAGAATTTAATGTAGTCATTGGAGTACTGGCAGTAACAGTAATTGTCAAGTTTTGTGTAATGGAAACAATGATGTTTTTGTCATTTGTGTTGCTGTTGAAGAGCATATTAATGTTTTCTTAAGTTTGGCTGGAAAAGTGAAACAATGGATGGAGAATGTAACAAAAATCATTTTCTTTCTCTGATGCATGAAGAGTTATAAAGAGAGAAAAGTTGAATTGCTACAGCAACTATGTACATCTTAAGTGCACATAGATTGTATTTATGCTATTTTCTGCAATTTTTTATAAAAGAAAACAGCTTTTTCAATGGATGCCAGGCCATCATTTTTAAGTAATTTAGTACAGTATGTCATGAAAGTTTATTAGAAAAAATAAATTGATTTGAAAAAACATATTGTTTAAAGTATTGCAAAGTAGCTTATGGACTGTAAGCAAAGAGTAATTATAAATGAGACTGCTCTTGGATTAGATGACATTATGTGTACACAAAGGTAAATGTCAGATCTTGCTTCATTAATATTTTCATCAGTGATATGGGGGAAGGACTAAAAAAAACCCATTAATTAAAATGCTAGAAGATAATATGGTAGGAGAAGTTGCTAACACATGAGAGCACTAACAGGAAATTGCAATGAACCTAGAAAGATCAGAGAAAATGCTGGGAATACTTGTCACATAAAAAATGTAGCTGGTACATTTGGGGAAAGACAATATGAACTCGTGATACATAATGATTGCCAGAACCTTGCAAACAGTAATGAGGGGAAGAGAGATTGTCAGTGGTTGAAAACCAGATTTAAGTGATTATTATATAATGTGTTGATATAAAACAAGGCCACATTAGGCATCACCACACAGAGAAGTAAAGCCATGCAGAAGAATTATAGAGCCTCTTTATAAAAGCATTGGTTGGTCCACGTTTGAAACAGAAGTGTCTGCCTCAGTTCAAGAAAAAATATTATCAAATTAGAAAGGATCAAGGAAAAAAAAGATCACCAAAGGTCATTAAGGTGTTTGAAGATTTACTTAAGAAGAAAAGCTTTAAATAATGAAATATATTTTTTAAAAAAGGAAAATACTTAAGCATTCCCAGTAATACTAATACAGAATGACTAGATACTCTCCACAAATATCTGAACCTACTGAAACTAAGAAAGAGAAAGAATTATCTAGGGTATTCAAGAAAAGGAAGAAAACTAGAAAAAATACTGAAATGAAACCCAAAAGGGAAAGATTTCACAAGAAATTACAGTTAAGGTTAAAAAACAGACAATAAATGGAGTATTTGGTTTTTAAAAATGCATGTGCATAAGTTCCAATTCACACCTCATACATATATTTAGGTATGAACACTCACACAATTTAACTGACATAGGCAATAGGCTTCTATTAAGATAGCAGTTGTGTAAAAATATATACTTTAAATTTTTGTTTAAAAACTTCCCAGCAGGACATACCAAACAGATTAGTGGAGTCTCTGCCAGGTGGGAGGCAAAGACTGGTCTCCCACCTGCTAGAGACACATGGGGTATCCTTAAGTAAGGACTTAAGTTTATTGTGTATTCTCTTACATACTCTCATATACTTCCCAAAACAATAGTCAGCCCAAAATCTCCCGAGGGAGTTCACATACATTTTATTTTAATCTGTTAAAATGCAAGTCTCACCTTCTAGAATGCACAGGAAAAGTCGTAACTCCAGGATTTTCAATCTGAGCTCTCCCTTACAATGGTTAGTCAAAAACCAGTCTTATTGGTATATGTTGTCATTATAGCCTGCTTACACATGACACACAACCCTACTCTGTTTTATTCAGCATCACAATCAATACTTTGAAAACAGAGATCATAAAGGTAAGCCACAAGTCAGAAAGATATGAATAATAGTGGCGGTTGCCACTCTTCCTCCTCAGTTTAAACCAAACTTTCTAGCCAACACCACTGCAAAAAGTAAGTGGGAAGCTGTCACCCTTAGGTATGCTCTCTATGACATCTGGATGGTTACCCTCTTTCTGCAGTCATTTATATAAAATAAAAAAAAATTCCACTCTCACCCCTATTGGTGGTATGCATCTTCCTCAGCCTCGGGTCCTCTACCAGAGGCCTGGGAGTTTGAGGGTTCTGCACAGTATCTTAGCGGTTCCTAGCACTGCACTTTTCTGGACAGAGAGCTCTGATGTTGTTCCTGGGATCTGTTGGAGCCACTCTCCCAGCTTAGGAGTCACAGCCCTGAGTGCTCCTACCACCACTGGGACCACTTTGGCCTTCACTTTCCACATCCGCTCTAGTTCCTCTTTCAGGCCATGGTACTTCTCCAGCTTCTCATACTCCTTCTTCCTGATGTTGCTGTCACTTGGCTCTGCTACATCTATCACCACCGCTGTTTTCTGGTCCTTGTCTATTACCACAATGTCTGGTTGATTGGCCAGTACCTGCCTATCCATCTGGATCTGGAAGTCCCACATAATCTTAGCCCTGTTATTCTCCATGACCTTCTGTGGGATCTCCCACCTGGTCTTGGGAGGGTCTAGCCCATACACTGTGCAGATGTTCCTGTACACAATGCCAGCTACTTGATTGTGCCGTTCAGTGTATGCTGTTCCTGCCTGCATCTTACATCCTGCCACTATGTGTTGGACTGTCTCTGAGGCCTCTCTGCACAGTCTGCACCTTGGGTCCTGTCTAGTGTGGTAGACCCCTGCTTCAATGGATCTGGAGCTCAGTGCCTGCTCTTGTGCTGCTACGATCAGTGCCTCAGTGTTGTCTTTTAGTCCAGCCCTTTCCAGCCACTGGTAGGATTTCCCAATGTCAGCCACCTCAGCTATCTGTTGATGGTACATCCCATGCAGGGTCTTGTCTTGCCATGGCACTTCTTCTGCTTCATCTTCCTCCCATATCTGCTGCTGCTGCCTCAGGCATTCTCTCAGCAGCTCATCTTTGGGTGCCATCTTACTGATATACTCCTGGATGCTCTGGGTTTCATCCAGGACAGTGGCTTTGACTCTCACCAAACCCCACCCGCCTTCTTTCCAGCTGGTGTATAGTCGCTGGGTGTTGGATTTGGGGTGGAAACCTCCGTACATTGTGAGGAGCTTCCGGGTCTTCACATCGGCAGCCTCCATGTCCTCCTTTGGCCAGCTCACTACACTGGCAGGGTATCTGATGACTGGCAGGGCGTACCTGTTGATGGCATGGATCTTGTTCTTCCCATTGAGCTGGCTCTTCAGGACCTGTCTTATCCTCTGGTGGTACTTGGATGTTGCTGTCTTCCTTGCCTCCTCATCGTGGTTCCCATGTGACTGGGGGATGCCAAGGTACTTGTAGCTGGTCTGTATGTCTGCTATGTGGCCTGCTGGCAGTTCCACCCCCTCAGTCTTGACTACCATCCCTCTCTTTACTACCATCCGGCCACACTTCTCCAGTCCGAATGACATCTGAATATCCTCGCTGTAGATCCATGTCAGGTGGATTAGCGAGTCGATGTCTCATTCATTCTAAGCATATAGCTTGATGTCATTCATGTAGAGGAGGTGGCTAATGGTAGTTCCACTCTTGAACTTGTATCCGTATCCACTCCTTGTGATTATCTGGCTGAGGGGGTTCAAGCCAATGCAGAACAGCAGCGGGGAGAGCGCATCACCTTGGTATATGCCACACTTGATGGCCACTTGTGGAAGCTGTCTTGAGTTGACTTCCAGTGTTGTCTTCCACAGTCCCATTGAGTTCTTGAGGAAGGTCCTTAGTGTCCTGTTGACTTTGTATAGCGCCAGACATTCACAGATCCATGTGTGCGGCATTGAGTCGTTGGCTTTCCTGTAGTCAATCCAGGCTGTGCTCAGATTGGTCTGTCTAGAACTTGAGTCTTGGGCGACTGCTCTGTCTATGAGCAGCTGGTGTTTTGAGCCTCTGGTGTTGTTCCCAATGCCCTTCTGAGCTGTGCTCATGTACTGGCCCATGTGGTCCTGTAGCTTGGCTGCTATGATGCCTGATAGGATTTTCCATGTTGTAGGGTTGCAGGTTATTGGCCGGTAGTTGGACGGTGCTGTTCCCTTGTGGGGGTCTTTCATGACCAGTACTGTCCTTCCTTGTGTTCACCAGTCTGGGTGGGAGCCTGCTGCTAGCAGCTGGTTCATCTGTGCTGCTAGGCATTCATGCGCTGCTGTTAGTTTCTTTAGCCAGTCGGTGTGGATCATGTCTGGTCCAGGTGCTGTCCAGCTCTTCATGTTCTTGACCCGCTGTTGGATGTCTGCTACTGTGATGGTGACTGGTTCCTGTTCTGGGAGATTGCTGTGGTCTGTTCTCAGGTCCCGCAGCCACTTTGCACTGGTGTTATGAGTCTTCTCTTTCTCCCATATGGTCTTCCAGTACTGTTCAGTTTCTGCTGTTGGTGGCTCTACTGTTATTGTGCTATTTAGTGCACTGCAGTTGGGAGTACAGCTTGGATGGTTCTTTGCAGAACAGGGCATTTATCTTTTTGGCCTCTGCTTCTCTAGTGTATCTCATTAGCCTGGTAGCCAGTGCTGTGAGCCTTTGTTTAGCAGTCTCTAGGGCTTCAGATGGAGTCAGGCCCTTGTATTTTTTCAGCAGCCGAGTCTTATCCTTAATCTCTACACCCTTCTGTATTTCCACCAGCCGACTAACTTCTCTCCGGGTTGCCTTGATCTTATCCTCCAACCTCATTTTCCAGGGGGGATATGTACTGCTGTTCTTGATCAGGTAGCCAAGCATCTCCAGGATTACAGAGGCTGTAGCGTATACCAGTTCATTGGTTTGAGTTATGGTGGTAGTAGGAAGTGTCATTAGGCCTCTATTGGCATCTTGTAGCATACTATCTGCTGGTACTTCTCCAACGAGCCTTGGTAATCAGTCTCAAGGGTTGACTGTAGCTAGCTTATCCATGATCTTATGCCTCATATCAGCTGCTGGGCTCTGTAACGGAGGGGGTGGCAGTGAAGTTCCAGCTTCAGGTGTTGGCTGCACATCTATAGTTGTTCTTCTGGGTCTTCTTCTTGAGTCAGGGATGTAATATGAAGTTGGTTTATCTCAAGTTGTGAGATCAGCTTCCTCTTTACTATGTTGAAGCATTGGGTAACTAGCTGTTTCTCAGTTAGTGTGGATGTAGGTCTTTTGTCCATCCATAGTTCCCTCCTACGTTTCATATATCTCCTCTCATTAGGTCTACTGTTGTAGTAGCATTCCATCAATTCCAGGTTCTCTTCTTTCATCCATGTATGGTTTGTTCCAGTAGCCAACTTATCATCAGATTGTCCTGGTTCCCCAACATCTGGCACAGACCTTGTTAATCCGGGCAACATCTGAGCCGGCATGACTCTCCTAGTTTGTGTCACTCTCATATTCGAGGGAGGCAAGTGAGGCCTTAGGGGGTCTTTTGCCCAAGGACCCCTACTGGGAAGGTAGACAGGTACCCACTGGGATTTGAACCCCAGTCCCCTGTGTCAAAGGGCATCGCTCTTTAACCACTAGAGCGCTCTTAAGCACTACACTGTCCCGTCACCTATCCATATATATATATATATATGTATTTTTTTCTTTTTTTCCATGGATTTATTTTCTCATTGCTTGCTAGGTTGGCAGTCTAGGGTTCTTCCGCCTTCTCCTCTTTCACCTCCTCTTGCAATTGCTTGTGGGAAGATCTGCTCAAGAGTTAGGAGCAGTCTAAGTAGTAATACTGGCCTCTAATTCCTGGATATCTGGCTATATAAACTTCCGAGACTCACCAGATATTGGTACATGGGTGAAATAGGTTATAATAAAAACACTTTTCACATAAATGCCATCTTTGCTCTAAGCATCCCACAGCCTTGCGCAAATGTTAATAAATTATGGGTTGAGGCAATCCCTCTGAGGTGGGCAAGTATTTTAACATGAAAATAAAGCAAAATGTGGTAAGATGATCTTCCCAATATCACAAAGGAAGTCCTTGGCAGAGGAGTAAACAAGCAAGGTTACATCTCCTAAATCCTGATGGAATGTAATCATTTAACTTCCATTTTATTTATAATATTACTGGATTCAATTAATTTCTCAAAATGACAATATTGTGAGCATGATATTTCCTAGACTGAATAAACTCTACATATATGTACACATTTGGCAGGTCTTTATACAAGAATTATGAAAACAGGATTTTATGAGGGTTCCATGTAACTCTTGCTACCTTCAGGCAATTTCTGATACTATCACATCTCCTAATGTGCATAAAATCTTCCTCTCATCATGACATTTTCAATTGTTTTCCTTATTTGAATATATGTCCTAGGAAACTCCTTTTGTCAAGTTCATGCTTTGAGTTCCATAAATTAGTCCCATCCATGTCTCATTTCTTGAATGTCAGTTTGTTTTGTCTGATGCGTGTGCTATAGATGGCTTAATAGGTTATGTTCATTCTTATATAACTCAGCCTCGTCTGTTGGTGTATAATTAATAGAAGATACATATTGCATGACCTGTGGGAAATAATACAACCTCTACAAGATAGATATTACGGTGGTGCTTGGGATAGCTATATACAATCTGACTTGTGTGTTTTCTTTATTATGTAACATATTTAAATAAATAATAGTGGATTAGTTTCCAATTTCCCAGTGAAGCACTACTGTTTCTTTAGTTTCGTTTGGGTCAAAATTTGCCATGGTTACTTACATTGGGCATTATTTTAGGCTGTAGTTTCCAAAAGAATCTAATGAAAATAGGTACACAAAACCTATTTGAAAATCCATGAGAGTTGAGTAGATGGTACCCTGCAGGCTCCTTTGAAAATCCAAATCTTACCTATTAATTTCAATAGAGCTATTTGGGGAGTAAGAGGTTAATGAACATGAGTAAAAGTGGCAGCATCCAACCTTCAGTAAGGACCAAAGTTTACTGACATAAATAGGGGCAGCATAGAAACACACCTCCTTGCAAAGTCTTTGAAATACCAGCCTAATTGTACACTGTTCACTAAAAATAGTTCCCACGACTATAAGTTTCAGCCAATCGAGCTTTTTAAAGAGCTGATTGCATAAGGCTGAGAAGCCTATTGGAGAACGACTAATGAGAAGATGGAGTCTGATCATAAAAGAATGCTGAAAGTATCAAAACTTTATTTTCCACTTCCTTGATTATTAATATTTAAGTTTGTACTTTTACTGGGTTAAAGGTAGATCTGCCTTCATACCAGTTAACTGGATAGATTCTTCCAAGAATGACCTAGTTCACAGAGGGACTGTGCAGGAGATACAATTTTTTAGCGGGGGGGGGGAGGGAGGGGGACACCTCTCCAGTACAGTAATAGCACATGGACCATGAAGTGATGAAAAGGAAGATTCTCTGTTCACAAACGAATGTAAAATTAAAAATTCTATTTAACTTCCAAATATTGTGTTGATGGGTGCAACTGCAGTTCATAAAAATGCATATCTAAATCTAAGAAATATAGCAGATGTCCTAAAATTATTCAATAGCTTTTTAACTAAATAACATCACTGCAATACTCAACATATCATGTTAATAAATAATTTTATACAGTTTAAGGCCAAGGTCCCTAAACTGTGGAATGTACCCCCCCCCATGGACATGGTGGAATGTTTGGAGGTGGGGGCTGGGTCAATGCCCACCGGGGGGAGCAGGGAGAAAGTGCCACCAGTCCACTTTGCTGCCAACTCCAAGGGAAAGTGTTCCAACAAGAATATTCTTACAATCAACCACATTTGAAAAGTTACATACACTCAATGAAATAACTCAAAAAAAAAAAAAAGCAAAGACATTATTTGCCAACATCCTAATATCCACTCATCTGATCTTCCAGTCATTCTCAAAATTGGTCATTTTTGTAAATTTGGTCATTTTTGCAAGCTCTAAATACAGTTTAAATAACAAACAACCCACCACTGCCCAAGCCATTTCCATATCACAATTTTCTTCAGATACATTAGTCAAACAGTTATTTGTTGAACAAATACTAGATCTAGCCAAATTTTCTAAACCTTGGCGTTCCCTTAGAGTTTGCAGACTTTGAAATGACATTTTGCAAACTCATCTTCTACATAGTTTTTAACAAATTATCAGAATGAATATTTAGTCACTCTTGCCTAGGCTCAATTTAAATTGGAGTTCCAGAAAGAAAAGGCCAATAAGTCATCCATTAAAGCATATGAGAAATGCATTATAAAATTGCTTTGTGGAATGTTGATCTCAGTTTTTCAAAATGTATTGGATTCTGCTCACTGGAGACATGCTAGCATTTTGGCAGTACTGAACATATTATAAATTTTTATATATTGTTTTTCATAAACAATCTTTGCAAACTTTCAGAGTAACAATAGTGCATATTTCGAAATACCATTAGTGGAGTTTATTGGTTTTACTAAAATAACACTAAGGCTGACTAATTAGTTAATTAATAAGTAAGGCTATTATTTGGTCACAGAGGTCAAGGATCCCATGACTTTCCAGGACTTGCATAATTTCTGACACAGGGGTGGAGTATGTGTCAGGCCCAGGCTGCTGCCAAAAAGTGGATCCAACGGCCAGCCCCAGAGCTACAAAGCAGCTGACTGAGAATTTAGCCACTAGAGCAGCAGGCTGGAGCAGCTGTAAGTCCTAACAGCTCTGTTTTTCCCTCACCTCAAGGGTATTCTAGCAAAAGTCAGGGAGAGGTCATGGCTTTTGTGAATTTTTGTTTATTTCTCATGACCTGTCCCTGAATTTTATTAAAAAGACGTGACAGAATCTTAACCTTAGCAATGAACCTAATTTTTGTTTGCATCAATAAATAGATGTAGGCTGCTCTGCTTGCTCAGAGCAGCATTAATAGATGTTCTGTTAGGCAGTAGACAGTACAGCCAGCAAGCACTGCCCGCCTCAAAGGCAGATACTTGCAGTTCCTGTACTAAGAAAACTGTCTGACAGAAATTAATCACATAACAGAATGAATTCAATAGCTTTGCTGTAACTACTACATATACATATGGGAAGCCTCCCTACATGCTGATGGATGTGTACCCATGGCCCAAACCCACATCCCTTTTTCCCAGCATAACAAATATTGAGTCAGGGATGTTGTTGTGCACTTGACGTTAAGCTCATGCTGGTGTGGAGACTAGTAAAATTTTTCATATCTTCCTTCCCCAAGAAGAATCCACAACAGCATGGCACAAAACTGGTACTGAGTATTAACGTGGCAGGCCCCTTCTTCATTCCTGTCCAGGCTTTTTTCAAGACTGTGTAGGTCAGCACGTTACCTTCCACACACACAGAAGGTCCCAGAACTGGCTACTGAAACTGAAGTTAATTTTATTCCACAGAGACCACACCTGGAAAGTAGAAGCCCTGGCTAAGTTACAGGCAGGTGTCATTTCTGTGCCTTGAGGTACTAGTATGGATTCTTAGTGATTTAAGAACTGAATTCAGAATAGCTTTTACATTTTCAACAGTGTTACCTGCTCATCCCAAGGCAGAATACATTTTATACGATTTCTTTTATGAAACTGAAAACTGTGCATAGGAAAAATGTTTCAGTTGATATTGTTTAATGTACATGCACTGCAACAGTGGCAAGGTTGCCTGGCAACAAGTAAGTAGCATGATTTAGAGAGAAAGCAGTCTGGATAAATGGGAGGATGAGTCAGGTGCACTTCCATATGGGTAAAAGAAGACTTCATTCTGGGCAGACTGTAATTAAAACCAAAGCAGGATAGTTTAAATGTCCATTTCTTGCACTTATTATCTCATTACAATGTAATCAGATAGTTGCTCCATGTGAAAAGAGGGACTAAAGGACAATTATTCATAGGGTACAGGTTACGTGATCAGGCTGGGGATCATGTTGATACAATAGAACTTCAAGTGAATTTGAGTGCTCAAGAAAGGCAACAGATGAATAGACCAATGGAATGAAAATGCTTTTGTTAGCGAAGACGTCTCATTGAAACAACACCACTACAAGCTTCCGCTCACTGCTCCAATAATTTAAAAAAAAACACCACACACACAAGGAGTCTTGTGGCACTTAAAGACTAACAGATTTATTTATTGCATGAGCTTTCGTGGGAGAATATCCCACTTCATCAGACACTTTGAAGAGGGAGAACTTACAGAGTTGGATGAAAAGAACTGCAGGGGAGTAGAAGACATGGGATCAGGTCACACTACAACAGCAAACCGGAGCATTTGTAAGGATTCAAACGCCAGAAAACAGCATACAGAGGGAGGGTGAAGTCAAATTACCTGTTACAATGTGAAAAGAATCCATAGTCACGATTTGGCTCTGCTTTCACACAATCTAATCTGCATATTATTTGAATTTTGCCTGTTTCTCGTTAAGTTTTGATCACATGACTCCTTGGGTTTTTTTCCCTCTTACCTTACACAGAGTTAGTTTCCCTTCACTTGCCAAGACCATCCCCCCACATGACCCCTCTACCTTATATGTAGTTGCTTTTCCCAAAGAAACAACAAGCTTTTAGAAAACTAATTTAAAACAGTAAATAAGTAGGATGTGTATAAGAGAAGCTGCTATGCTAATAGTATTTTGAAGGGGCTTGCTGAGCTTTCCCAATGCATTGCTGAAAAAACTGCTTAGTGTTATCTATGTGGCTGGATTCTTTGCATAACTCTTTTTGCTTAACAGATCAGTGTCCCAACATTAGTGACATGGAGAAATAAAGCATGGGAAATTCTTTCAGTGGAAAAAGTGACAAACCCTTAACCAAGGATTAATTAAATTTCAAATGTAAGCTTAAATTTTTCATAACTTGACAAAAATGAATGCCAATATTGACTTTGACCAAACAAAACTCAGTCTTTTAAAGACTTTTTACAAATACAGCCTGTGAATAAGATTTTGCAGTGCTTTCATGTATGATAATTAGAACAAAATTAAAGAGCACAACCCCCCCCCCAAAGAAAAGCAAAATAAAAAATCACAGCACTTGCCTCTTTATTTACTTTTTTTTTCCTGACTAAGGGAGCAGAAGAAAGCACATGACTGCATCATTAAAACAGACAAATAGGATACCACAGAAGTTAATGTATTTAGAAGCCCAGTATATTGTCACAGGTATGGTTAAAATCTCTCTTTAAAGACAATAGCAATGTTCATTCAGTTCTTTACTTAGCTTCCCAACATCTACTTCATAAAGAGCATTATCCAAAGCCCAATCAATTTATTTGTAAGACTTCCATTGACTCAACAAGAAACAACCAAATCTGACTTTTTTTTCCCAAAAATCTGTTTTAACAACCCAAACTAGAATATTTTCCTATAAGAGCTATATTATTATATATATATATAATTATAACTAATTTTAACAAATATATTAAATTAAATATATATTTGTTTCACATTTAACATATAACACAGGTTTAAGCTGCTAAACAGATTTTACATCAAATACATTAATAGATTTAAAATAAAATGGTGGTTCCGTTCTAGTGCTACTTGTAAGATGTGGAACTTGCTAGCCACATTAAAAAAAAACAGATATTCATGAAAGTCAAACACCCTATTAATAAAATCCTGTATATCTAAGGTGTCCAGAGATTTGCAAAGCTATTGAAAAAATCTGAAAAAAAATGTTTCTATAAAAAGATAATAGGCCCTAAAGTTGACTTTCCATTATCGTCTTCAGTTGCACAATTAACAATAGCCAATTCTAGAAAGGTCACTGACTAAAAATAACATACCTCCAAATGTTCTGATTGGGTGAAACAATATTATGGCTAGAATGTTATTTTCTGCAATTATTTACAATAGTAGCTCTCAATATTTCCAGGCTTTCTGTCAGGAATCTAATTTGTCTTGCATACCTCCAAGTTTCACTTCACTTAAAATATATTTTTATAAAATCAGACATAAAAATAGAAAACTTTCACACCATACTACTACTGAAAAATCACTTTTTTCATTTTTACTATATAGTTATAATTTTTATAAAATAAAATTAATAATTTGGAATATAAATGTTATATTTCGGTACAGAGCATCTAAAGCAGTATAAACCAGTCATTGTCTGAATGCAATTTCACTGACTTCACTAGTGATTTTTATGTAGCCTGTCATAAAATTAAGCAAATATATAGATGAGTTGATATACCCCCTGAAAGACCTCTGCGTACCCCCAGGTGTGTGCTTACCACCACTTAAAAACAATTGATTTACGATACTAAAAATGAACCTGTCATTTATTTGAAGAAGTAAAAACTTTTCAAATGTAATGCTCTGTCAGTTAAAAATAATATAAAGTAATTAGTTTCAGGTAACAAATTGCATGTTTGTATAGAAAAGTGGATTTTAGAACTTTTTTTGATGAAAATTTGACCACCAATATTTCTGTCAAATTTTCAGTTACAATTCTGGCTATTTATTTATTTTTTAATCAGTTCTATAGCTGATTAGAAAACAAGATTTCTGTTTTTTTCTTTTAATTGATCCTGTTTTTTCATTAATATTTACCAGGTAAATAAGAAAATTTGGAAACTTTCAGATGGTGCTATTGGGTATATCTGTGATTTAGTCTATATACAGAGTATGTTCCAGTTCAAGTACACTAGAATGGGGACAGAATGCTAAGCTCATCAGTTTCAATTACACAATTATGGTTGTCTAGCTACAGGAGAAATAGGCCCCAAGGTTGCTGAGCTTGTTATGCAGTAGGTCATAGTTGACAATGGTGATCCCTTTTGGTCTCCAAAGTCTATGAACCTATGACCAAATTTACTTCTGTTTTATTCAAATATGGGAAGCATAAATCACTCAGTGGCAATATTATGTATGAGAGAGATTTATTCTTTTATCCTCATTGTCCCTCTCCCATTGTTGCAGTGCTGGCCTCGTGCTGGCAGGGAGAGTCTTCAGATTTACCACCACTCCAGTTGTTTCCTGCAGGTTGCACCCATATAAGAGAGGGGAGGGTTTGGGCTGTGTTGATGGGGGTCAGGGATATGTAGGTGTGGTGCTTACAGCTGGCAGTTGCATGGCTCTGTCCAGGATGCCTGTGTGCCAGTTCAAACTGACTCATGTGCCATCTTTGGTATACATACTGCAGGTTGCTGACTTCTAGCATTTTCTCACTTTCTGTCTCATAGATTTCTGTCTAGCTCCTTCCAAACAATTATTCATGTTTTACTCTATTGTTACAAGTACATACTTTTTTTTGGTATTTTCCTTCGTGACAGGAGACATTTCTGATGAATTTGTATTCTGTAATCACTAGAAGTATGTTATGGAGGTTCTTTTTGAGGACCAAATTCTGCTAATTTTTATGCATATGAAGAATCTTAAAGAAGGGAGATACTCACATGCACAAGGTGTGAAACTATACATTTTTTCACAAATGAATTCATTCCCAGCACTATGATTACCTGATTTTGCTGACTGTGTGAAAGATAAATGGGAAACCAAACTAGTGGCTTGTGAAAGTGAAAAGATCTCTTTATTTAGCAAAAACTAAAGTATTTGTTCAAATTCTACCCATTCTTGAAATTAACAGGAGCCACGCATTCAGATTTCATTTACTGGGCCAGATCCTCTGCTAGTATATGCCAGGATAGCCCCACTCTCTTCAAAATTTCACTTGTTCAGCAATCCGCATGATGATAATCATGGACAGATAGTTCTGAGCTTTTTGGAAAGTCTGGCTATTTATTACTATGTTTAAATAACAGTTGCACTGTTAGGAAACTCTAATACCTATTAAGACCTGATCTTGGAAAGGCAAGAAACAGAGGACTCTGCTTAGGTTTGGGCAAAAACCTTAGGAAACACAAATTAAAATGATATATAAGCAATGTGAACCTTTAAAAACTTTTTTTCCCCACCATTAGTTGAAAGTCAGAAAGTGACTTCTAGGATAAAATGAAAGAGATCAGAGTAAGGGAAGACCTACATGACATTATTACTTTAATATAACATCATCACTCAAGGGTGTGAAAAATCCACACCCTGAATGATGTACTTATACCACTCTAAGAACGAGTCTAGATAACACTGTGTCAGTGGGAGAGTGTCTCTCATTTATGTATGTACCACCTCTTTTGGAGGTGGATTAACTACACTGATGGTAGCCTCTCTCCCATCAATATAGCGTGTCTTCATTAAACTGATGTAGCATTTTTAACTGTAGGCCTCCTATTTCAAATGGAAGAAGAATAAGAAAAAGACCAAAATCCTGCTGTATATTATTTTATAACTCACATTTTATCCCACATCTTAACCGCTTGCAACAAAACAAAATATTTATTATAAATGGCAAAAAGAGGGGCATTAAAGTAACAGAGGAGGTAGGGAAAAGATCAGATGTTGTTATGACAATTGCAGGTAAGGCAGAGATTGGTGCAATGATGGAAGAAATGAAAACAGATACTGTAATGGTAATCAGAACTGCTACTACAATCTCCCACATAACCTTTTTAATCCTCTGAAGATTCTCAGTTGTGAGGGAGTTATATACTAGCAACCCAGATCTTTCTTTTCTTTTCTGAATCTCTCTGTGATTCTCACACCCTCAAATTGCTCTCTAAGGCTATTTGTATGAATTCTTCCTATATTGCTTCTTGCATTAGCTAGCATCTGTTCTGCTTTAAGTCAGACTCTTTGCAATGCACATGCTGACACTCAGACTATATAATCACTGATGGAAGGTCTCTGTTTTTGAAGGATCTGACAATGATCATCCTAGAACTGGATAAATTAACTTTAAGCGATGAAGGGTTGTTGTAGCCATGTCAATCCCAGGGCATTAGCGACACAAGGTAGAAGAGGTCATATCTTTTATTGGACCACAATCTGTAGGTGAGAGAGACAAGCTTGTGTGTACATTTTTATTACCATATCAGATTCTCCAAGCTTGTGTTGCTCATCAGTAGATGCTGAGCCAATAAGAGATATTGTAATACCCACCTTTTCATTAGGCAGCAGAAAACCAAAACCAATGAGCTCAAGGTGTTTTAAGCAACTTAAATGTCTTTAAGGCAGCATCTATTACAGCAAATGATTATCTTCAAGAATGTGAGCAATCCCATTGACTGCAGTGCTTAAGTATTTTTACTAGACAGAGGTTTATATGTAAAATTTATTCAGGTTCAGAGGGCCTTAAGAACATACACATGATCCACCTTCTCAGCGGAAAAGAAGATGTCAGATTTCACAATCCGTCACAGTGTCTGCAGTGCTATAGGATTGTTAGTGTGGAGATGACATGTTCTGAATGTTATACAATTATGATCTTATTTAAGGTTGTCAGAAATAAGAACTGGATTTTTCACAGTATATATTTTTTTTAAATCTTACTTCAAATAAGTTAATAAAAATGCACTCACATGCACGTGTGTATGTACACACATACAAACAAACCGCATATATGACTAACTGTATCTGACACATTTAGCAAGAAGATAGACATTTAACTAGTTAAAGCCAGTGGGATTTTATCCATTACTGAAACAAAAGTTGTGTTTTGCTCAAAGACATGATATAAGTTGAATTAAAACTATGACATCACATAGAGAAGAAGGAAATTGTTAAAGATGATTATTTTTCAAACATTTTAACAAGATTTTGTCAGTGATCCTTGATGGATATTTGGATTTGTTTGTCTGCTTTGTTCATTGACTTTCACTTTTTTCCTCACCAGTGTTGCCTAAGTAGTTTCTCCTGTGGCACTTACTGAGGTCTATTGGCCTGATCCTGTCAGATGTTCCATTACCTATGTGCTGCTAAGGTTGTACGAACACATTGTAAACTGCCTATTTAGAGCTAGCATAGTCAACTCCTAGATCACCTACTTCCTGCCAACCACTGCAACAAAGGGGGAGTGTCAGGACCAGGATAGAGTAAACTAAACTTTGTTAATCTCCACCTGCCAGAGACTCTCTTACAGCAAATTGCCATTTTGATCAGCCCCACCAGGACTTTCAGCTTTGTTGGGTCTACTGATAATGTCAATTCAGCCAGAGAAGCGGGGAGCTATCTGCAACATTCTGTGAAACCCGTTATCTCTATCTAATCTCTTGGAAGCTTGGCCAGGTTCCTTTGTCTGGCTATTTTTCTGATGAACAAATTTTAGTTATGAAGAGCAGCAAGTGAAGGTAGTTTGTCAAAAGGTGTCTCAGTAATTACATGAGATTGACATTTGTGGTTTCCAAATACTTCATTTATACATGACTCAACCATATCAAAGACTGCACATGGACTACAGATATTCCCATCTACCAAGTTTTTTTTTCTTGTGAAAGTTTTTAATGTGATCTTACTTTTATTAGCCTTTTGTGTCTGAATAAAACATGTTCAGACCTGAAGGTAAAATGCAGAGATCATAATAAACACAGGTCCCTTCTCTAAAACTTGTATTCCATTTTCTTTTTTAAGCTTTGTTAGAGGTATGGGAAAAGGAAATGATTAAATTGTATTCCAGGCACAGCTGAATGTTATCTTCAAATATATTAAACTGATTGTATAGATAATAAAGAAGATGGCAAGCCTTACTAATGAACAAACAACAATTTCTCATATTATTGTTTAGAATTACAAGGACCTCAGGGAGCCTAATGAGATAGTAGCTAAACTGAGATGAACTGGGACTTATGATTGTCAGTAATAAATTATATTTGTGCTTTCATTTTGACATGCATTTTAAAGAGATGAACAAATATGACCTTTACAGGTGGCTGCCCCTACTTTAAAAATATTCAGCAGAAAACCAGACTATCTATTCTTCTCCATGTTGTGGACTTCTGGATAAATTTATGAAATATATATTTAAAATTTGTGATGTACCAAGAAATAGGTACATATAACAAAAACAAAAATTAGTTACAGGAAGATCCTGATTTTCATGCTTGAATTATCAGTTTGGCTCTGGAGAAAATACTCACTTTTTGAACGAATCATCAAAGTGACTATTCATCACAGCACATTGTGCAACTGAGTTAGATATAATACTATGAACTCTAAATATTAGTGGGGTGCTGACAAGTATTTAAAAATACAGTTCAGGTTTGCTTTGCTTTATTAATGTTTTTAGCAATCATGAATACAAAGGGAAATGTCTTCATTAATATTTTAAAATAAAAATTCAATGAAAAGTTCTTTTTAAAAATGTAATATTTTCCCAGTAATGTTGGACCAAAAAAAAAAAAAAAAAGGACAGTACTGTGCTAATAGCATACGAGAAGCCGAAAATTACACTGGTGAAACTTCACTGTCAGTCTGTTTAGGTCTTTATATGTCCCTCACTGCTGTGAAATCTGAGCACTTAATTCTTATTGGATTGTAATATCTTAATACCCCATGTGACAAGACAATATAGTATCCCAATTTACTATGAGGCAATGAGGCACTTTAGAGGCTTGTGAAAGGTTACTACAAGATGTTGGACTAATGCACCACACAGGGAAGGAGAAATCATGTTTTGCTCAATTGTACATCTCCAGTTACTTGGTTCTGGGCTTTTCTTCAGTAACATAATGAGCATGTGTTACATGATCTTTTCTTTGATGACTGACAATGAATATGAAGTTGTTACACTTTTCTTTTAGCTCAGGTTGTAGCAACTCCTGGTTTTAGTTCTCTAGGGTCAGGTTCAACCCCTGATGTAAACTAACAAAAGGTATGTCTATGCTGGCAGCTCTGTTAAGTCAACTTAACAAGTATGACTTTAAATTGACTTAAAGTTGACCTTGTTAAGTCAACTTAGAGTGTCCACACTGAAAACTCCTGTCAACTGCCTGCATCCACACTGGCACGTGCAACATCAATACTTTCTGGTAGCTAGGAACTCTGGGAGGGGGTCTGGAGGCCAATTAAGTCGACTTAAGGGCTTTCCCCCTCTACACTGTTTTAAGTTGATTTAATAAGGTTGACTTAAACATTAAGCTGACTTTAAGAGGTGGTGTTATTAGGTCAATTTAAGGAAGTGCTTAAGTTGACTTAATAAAATCCCAGTGTGGCTGCAGGAATATGTCAGTTGACTTAAGCTTCCTTAAGTCAACCTAGGGCTCCAGTGTAGATGTGCCCCAAGATATTGACCACACAGAAGGAAAAGAAACAAAGCATCCCAGGTCTTGCCTTTGCCCTTGGCTCTAGCACTATAGTCCTTACAATAGTGCTTCATTACTATTACGGCTATTGCAGCAACAGCTAGGAACCCCAGTCATGGACCAGGACCCAGTTGTACTAGTCCTATATAGAAAGAACAGAAAGGCAGCCCCTCACCCAAAGAGTTTACAATCCAGTCAATTTTCACATTACAAGAAACTCACAGTCCTGCATGGCTAGTCCTTACTTTCTTCAGTTACCTACTTCTCAGGCCTTCTCCTGACAGGCACAGATAGTCTCCTTCCCTGTCCTTCACTCACTCCTGCCTGCTTGAGAGGAGGCATATATGCAAGTTCTTTTTAGGCATATGCTCTACAACTACGGCTCCCAGTTTATGAGATATACTGAGAAGTGCATATGCCCCCAAAAGCCCAGTACTCTGATATAGCCATACAGGAAGTTTGTAATTTGTAGGAAAGTGAACTCATGTTCCTGAGTCCCAGGCCAGTGCCTCATCCACTACATCAGCCCTCCAGTCACAGCTCAATGAAAGGCAAACTAGGATTAGTTTAATTTAAAATTCCTTTAAATGTTCTAAAAATAGAAGATTTAAATGTTAGGGGGAAAGAGGTAGCTGCAACTGGGCAGCTCTTGCTGGCAGGAGAGCAAGGGGTGGGCCAATTACCACTATCCACGTCCCCTACCGGCTGCCGCACTCCCCAGCCAGAAAGTGCTGCCCCGATGCCCCCGCTGGCAGGGACAGGGAGCCATCCCAGCTGAGCATGCAGCTATCTTTGCTGCTGGCAGGGAACTGAGTTCAGATGTTCCTCCCCTCAAACACTGGGCTCCATTTTTCCCAGTCACGGAGAGAGAGACAGAGAGCGAGCGAGCTGCCAGCTGTTCTTGCTGCGGGGGAGCCAGGCCCACTGCAGCCACCCTGGGCTATTGCTTGCCGTACGCAAGCCTAGTTGTGGCTACCTGCCCCCCACACCCTCTACACCAGTGAGAGCTGTCCAGCTGCTCTTTCTGGGGAAGCTGAGCCCTGTCCAAATGCCTCTCCTCTCTCCCTCAGTTTAAACAGTAACTAACTGTTTAAACATTTTAAATAGCTGGTTATTTTTAAACATTTACACTTTTCCATCCCCAATGCAAAGATTAAAGAAGCCACATAAATGCTGCATAATTCAAGTTACACTGCCTCCACTCTTCTGAAATTTCTGTCACCTATTCCAAATGTAATGTTGACTGTTATTTGCATGTGACAGGGTGCTGGGGCTGAACTCTTGCTCAGCAGAGGACAGCTGGTAACTAGACACGGGCTTGATTGCCTGAGAGGAGGCAGCTGTGCATAGGCACAGGCTGAGGAGCCTGTAAAGTGGGTTGGTTAAGCCATGAGATGCAGCTAATCTGGTGGCCCAGAAAGGTTTATAGGCCAGGCCCCAGAGGGTTTGTGAGAAGAGTGTTAGGTGGAGCGTCACAGTGTTGTGTTGCCCTGAGCAGCCCCAGCCTTGGCTGGCCCAGGCAAAGTCCTGTAAGATGGTGGGAGATTCTCGTGCACACTGTAAATAAACCACTGCTGACTGCAAGCTGAAGAGTCTCTGAGTCCTTTGTGGTCCAGAGGGGCACTGACGAGAGGGCCTGTGAAAGCATGCAGTACTACACTGGAAATGTAAAAGAACATACAACCTTCCTAAATAACACCGCTAAAAGCAAGTACTGTATTGCTGAGTGTTTCTAACCTTCAGAGTTGTAGAAACAAGCTTGAAAAAATGAACGTTTAAGGCTTAGAGGAAGACAAAAGATTAAAAGATTCAAATTTCATTATTTCAAATCTCATTATTTTGGAGGTGCATCATATGATTTGTGAATGGTTGGGGTTGGCAATACTGAAAGGGAACTCTCTTATAAGCTGATGTTGAGGATCTAAGGGTTAGAATGTCGAATCTTCTAGCTACTCACTGGCCATAGACCCAATACAGCTCCCATGAAAGTCAAAGAAAAGATTTTAATAGGATTCAATTAGGCCTACAGGGGGTTAAAGTCTGAGTCTATATGTATTGACCATAGAGATACTATTTGAGCTGATAAGGAAGAAGAATAAACAGAGATTCCTCATTCTAATGCACATTCATAGATGTTAAAACCTGTTCAGAGTTTTGTTTTTTTTAAATAATAATAGTAATAATCAAACTGCATTTTCAATATATTACATGAAAAGTAAACAGCAAAAGTTTCTGTTCATAACAATACAGTCATTCTAAGAATTGCACTTTACTGGTTTCAGAGTACATCATCTTGAAAAGATGAAAAACAAGTACATGCACAAAGGAAGAGAACAGTAATTGTAGATGTAATCATACATTTTCACAGAGACAATTTAAATATCAAATGCCAAGTGCAGATTCTATGCAACGCAGACACATCCTGACAAGTGCAAAATCTTCCTCCAAAAAAGCACAAATTGTTATCTGGTCTCCAGTGACTTATGCCAGTTGCTTTGTTATGGAGGCACAGTGGTAACTGCAGAGTTAAGGTTGCACAGTATGTCATCTTTCCATTCCAAGAATGATTTTCACTAACTCCTACACATTCTAAATTTAAATTCAAACTGTTATTCAATGTATGTATTCTTTAGCCAGAGGACAATTATTTGGAAAAGTTGCTGTTTAATAAGACAAGGCATGCTTGAGATACAGGACTGTGAAAAATGAGGCATTCTTCACTTTTTGGAAAAATGCCTTTCATATCTCAAAAGTGGCTTTGTTTAAAAACTTTTTCTTTTTCTTTCTTTTTTTTTTTTTTTTAAAGTCATAGGCCTGTGTTGGAGTTAGTGCACGAAGCAAAATTTGGGATGAGTAGGGAAAATATTTTGGAGTTAATCATGACAGGTCAAATTCAAATCTGTTAAAGGAAATTTCAAATGGCTGTTCCCCCTCCCCTCCACACACAATTCCCAGTTGGAATGAGAGATCAAAATTTTCCATGGAATAAAATTCTGAAAAGGTCTTTCAAAAATATTGAAAAAATGTTTTGTTTTCAGAAGATCAACATTATTTCTTTTCAACAAGGTTGAAATATTTTGTTTTGACTTTACTGACAACTTTTCTGTCTAATCTAATAATCAAAATAATCACTTTGCCTAATTACTACTTATTATATGCTCTGTGGGTTTGATCAGCTTGATCATATAGTATTATTTTTGTTCTTTAACTAAAATTTTTAAAGGGGGTAATAATGAATGATAAAGAACAATTAAATGCTTTTGTTCCAGCATAGATGCTTTAGTATGAATACAATTAGGCTATTCATAAGGTGTGAAATTCATCCTTGTGTAGAATTTAACTAGTTAAACGCAACTTATAGCCAACTATGTATACAAACATCTCGGTGATTATTAGCAATCAATTATTTCAAAAGGGTACAAATGTTCAAACTAATCCTTCATTTTAAATTCAAATGAATGTCACAAAACCGATTTTCAAGTTTTCCATCGGGTTTGCTAATAACTTGATAAATAACGTGGAGCTCAGGGTTTTTTTATAACTCTTTAATATTAAATGTTCTCCCCTTTTCCCTCTGAATAGTCTGTCCCAGATAGTTCATCATCACTTGGTGTCATATTGATAAATGTGTTAGGTCTAAAACTTGCTGAACTGTCACTTAGCCCTAGTATACATTAGAAGGCTTTTTGGCAGCAGTCGACCATCAGTTACACAAGGAACATAAAGTTCCTTGTGTAACTGGTGGTCACTTTGTAAGCCACCATTACACATCAGGGAAAAGTTGACCACAAATCCCTTTCAGTCTGTTTTCCCCTATACCTCCTGAACCCCAGGACTTCTGTGGCCGACTTCCAGGAGCAGTTCGCAGCAAGTTCAGACTTGCTATGAACCGCTCCTGGAATCTGATGGTGGCAAATTTGCTGCCATCAGTATAGACATACCCTTAAACTGTGGGGGTTAGAAAATACATTTCTGAACACATTTGAAAGTAAAACACATAGTGTGACCATTTTATTGTTATTCCACCGCCGCCGCCACCACCACCACCACCACCACCACACAATGCTAGTTCTAGAAAGACATCCATATTTGGGGGTGAGGCAGAAATTCATCAGATAGCTTACCTCTAGAAAGCTTAGCTGGAATGTAATTTTTTCATGAAAGCTGTTATCTATTTAAGAGAGTCTAAAGAATTTTGAAAAAAGAGAAGGAAAAAAAGGTTAAGACTGTGTTATAAAACAGGAAACAGTTTTTGATTTTTGTTTTAATAAATTTCAGAAAACTAAGATGAAAAACTGCACAAGATAGAAAACAATTAGAAAGTCAGTAACAGTTGAAGGGAAACGGTGCAATATGTATATAAAAATAACAGGAGTGCACAAATTCTAGACAAATTAAACATTAAGCCTAATGATTACTCAAATATATCACCAAAACAGGCACTTGACTACTAAACTTACCTTTTGCTGATATGTTTTTAATCCAGTTAAATATTGATTGACATTTAGTGCTTGTGAAATGTACCAGATGGAAACAATTATGTTCTTTTTTTCATGCTAACAATAGTAGCACAGGCAGTGGCAGGGTAAGCTTCCCCATATCATCCTGCCAATACACCATGCCTTCACTCTTACCTAAAAGGATTACCTTTAGGAAATAAAAAGGCAAATCAGTTTCCATGACTATTTAATCACTGGCTTCTCTGAGGACAATCTCAATAAAATATGTCCACCAATCAGTTGCACTTGTGGTGGGGAGACTTTGTCCACAATGAACAGGATGAAGATTATCAATTCACCTGGGAAGGTCAACCAAGCAGTCAACTAAGGGCAACAACTCGTTATCACTACCAACTTGATTTCTATCTAAACTTACAAATAGGAAATTCCTTCTCTTGTTACTAAAATGTGTAGTTTTTCCATTGAGACCTTGTCTACACATGCGGCAGTGTGCAGGGCACATGTACCTACATGACATGGTGAGGCAGGCTGCACTGCCACTGTGGTATGTAGCTACATATGGCAGTGAAAAGCTCTGGCAGGGAGGAGGCAGTGTGGAAAGACTATGGAGAAGAAGAGCTCCCAGAATCGTTTCCTGGTATCTCCCCTCTGCCAGAGCTTTTACCTACTGCAGCAGGAAAAGACTGCAGCAGCAAGAAGGCAACCGGACACTATACTGCTAGACACAGCAGTGTAGACATGGAAGGTACAGTTTATGAATGTAGTGAAACACATAAGTTCTATTATGTCTGTATTGTACTCAACTAAGCAGTGCCTCACCACCTAGCATGCTATTTATACCCATCCTAGATGACTGTGCAGTGTCTGTACCCTAGATGCTGCTGTAAGGTGTAGTTATGGCATTAAAAATGTGTGTGTTTCTATTAGTCAGATCACAGTGATCATGGAAATTAGAAGACCCAATATGCCACTATGTACTGGAAAACTTCCAGAACATGTTAACATTTAGAATGAAATTGTGCCTTCAATATATGGATTTATTAAGAGCCTGATTAATCCAAATTTCCCTGGAGCCAAAGAACTTTAGATCAAGCCTTTAAGATAAGAGTAGGCAAAGGCCTTCAATAGACAGTCACTTTCTTTGCTCTAGCTCTTTTCTGATTCTCATTGCCAAAATAATTAGAAAAACTAGCAGTTTTACTGAGCCTTGAAAGTCTCTAAACTTACCTAGAGACCAGAAAATAAATTAGGAAGCATAGCTATGCTCTTCCCATTCATCACCTCCTTCCCAAAACACCACCACTATGTGATAATGCCATAACATTAAAGCTGGTCAAAAGATGGAGAGGACAAGAATACAAAATTTGTCGTGGGAAGCTATCATTTTGCGACCAGCTAAATGCAAAATACAGTATGTAACAGACTCTAATAATTCTGACCACTGTTCTAGGATCTCTTCATGTCAGTTTTTATATTTTGGAAGAAATCAGACAATTTTATGTAGGATGTTTTGTACGAGAGTCACAAATTCAGGTCTATTGCATTTGCTATATTTGTTTCATATTCTACTCAAAACCAATGAAATAATGATTTATTATCCCAAACATGTTGTATTTAATGAGATAGAGGATAACAATACACAAGTTATAACAGCAAAGATAGCTTATTAACCAAAGTATAATATCATTCTTTGTGGCAACTAATAAAGTCTCAGATTTTAATAAAGAAGACGACTGTAGTTAAAGAACTGCAATAGGACTCAGAATATCAAAGTCCAAGTTCTGGCTTTTGTATATATTCCTTCTGTAACCAGGCTGGATTAACCAGCCTGAGGGCCCCGGGCTGCCTCCTACTATGGGGCTCCGGCTGCTTGGACCCTCAATGTCAGTTGACACAGCAGAAATAAGCCAACCCTAACCCTTACCCCTTTCAAAAGAAGCCAAACCCACCAAAAATAAGCTCAGCCTGTTTGTTGAATGTGGGTGTGATGACACATGTTCACCACACCCATGCAAACACATGTGCAAACCCAAACCACAGGTCTCAAATTATAAGTCCAGTTTGTTTTCTTATAAACTCCAACATGGAGATGACAAATTATAAACCACTGAGCTTCCAAAAAAAACCCAATTTAGCTTATTATTACCACAACTGGTTCCAACCCCAGCACAGGGGGGGCCCCAGGTTGCCCATGACTGCAGGCCCTACTGCACAGGTGCTCCCACCCTGACCCAGCTCTGGCAGGGATGGGGAGGGGGCATCTGGCAGCATGCAGCGGTTACTAGAAGGCCCCAGTGGTGACCCCAGCACTGCCCCCCCTCCACTGGATGGAAGAGGTGCTGGCTTGCCCCACCCTGCCACTGGGGACAGGCCAGCTAGTCCAGGGGCTGGGCAGAATGCAGAGCCTGGCCTCCAGCCCAGGGCCCTGACCCCTTCCTCCCAGTCACAGTACCAGGAGAGCGCTCGTGCCCTGCCAGTGCTGAGCTGGGCAGGGGCCAGATTATTGCAGAGGTCTCAGGGGCTGGAGCCCGGGGCCCCCTTTTCAGCAAGGACCTGGAGGTTAAGCCCCTGTCATAATCCAGCCCTGTCTGTGACCCTCATCAAGTCACATAGGCCCAGATTCACAAAGGAACTTAGACAACTAAAGCTGTGGTTTAGGTGCCCAAGTCCCAGTTTCAGATTCCAATGCAATTCACAAAACTCCAACTCAGCTGCTGCCTCACTCTCTAGGAGCCTAAATTCACATAGTGCCTAAATTTTTTAAATCAAAGTTCCTTAGGCAGCAGCACCTATATTTATGCCACAGAAAATGTAAACTACTGTCTTATTCTAGGCATTCTGCCTCTCTTCTGCATAAGCCACAGAGTTTTCTATGAACTGAGGGAAGATGGAGGTTCATCTATCTAACTTGCCTGCTGGGCCCAATCCATTAGGCTACCTACTATACAGGTCACATTCAAAATCTGAGAAGAGAATCCACCCAATCCAGTATGTTTGCTTAGAGCCACTGTACTAGAACTGGTCCAGTTCAAAACCTAAGAGAGGGAGTGGATGTGCAGTCTTCTAACTTAACCTTATAACTTAGGTCAGTGATTAGACCAGTCAACTATGATACAGAAGACCAGGTTCAATTCCTCACATTACCCAAGGTAGAAAAAGGATTTGAAGAGGGGCCTTCCACACCATCCTGTGATGAGCCAACCACTAAGCTATGAGATATTCTGGTGTGGGTCTCCCTCAGTCTCTCTGTTGAAGTTATTCCACTTTGAAGCAATAATTAAAGGGTTGTTGGAGTTGGTGTGTGCTCTTGTGTGTCATTCCTTCAGGGAATGACTTAGGTGCCTACACCACCTGAGTCTACGAGTGGAATTCCACTTGGATCTCTAACAGAGACAGAGATGGAGATTTATGCACCATTCTCCATGAAAAAGGTAGAGCTTCAGATATATCCCATTCATCTTTATTTCCTTAACATAAGGAGACTCCCCCTTCTAGCAGACTGGTTTTTATGAATAGTGTTTTCAGGCAGACTTTACAGATCACAGTGTTGTTCCTTGTGATTTTCAAGGTGGCTAAAAGTTAGGTGCTGCAATGCTCAGGATCATAATGCATAAGTCCCTTTGTAGGTCCAGGTCTTAATCTCTCTGATGAAATTCCTCCTCTATAAAAGCTGAAATAATAATCCTTCTTTTCACTGACACTTTGTCTTCTCCATTCATATTATATGTTTTTCAGGACAGTAACTGTCAGCATTGTCTGTTTCAACATTGCCAAGCCCAGTCTTACATAAAGGTACCACTGGAATAGAAATAATAAATAATGAAAATATTATCATTTGTAATTATAGGTGTTCAAGCCAACAGTGCTGTCAAGTCAATGTCTATCCTTCCAGTTCTGTATTTGAGACTGAGGGAATCAGGAGACAGGAAGGACTTGGTATGGGAGAAAACCAAGGATATAACACAAACAAAACTGAACAATTGCAAAACTGTCAGTGAAGTGGAGAAGGCAGAGGGAGGCAAGAATAGCAAATGCTCCAGTAGCAACAAAGTCATTTGCTTGATGACACTCTCAACATGTCCCGGCCCCAGAAAAATAAACACTACATCTGAAATGTGGCCAGACAGATACTGAAGATTATTAGTTGAAAACCATGCTATGAAACCACCTCTATGCATGACAGCAGAATCTTCCATGTGGCTGAAATATGATAAGCCCACAGGCACAACTTTGAAGGTGTGAAGAAGAAGAGCCACTGGTCTCAGTATTGCAATCATGGAGAATAACAGTACTGGAAAACAGCATTGACATTCTGAGAAGAGAGACAAGGTGGGGCACAGCACAGATATTATTTGGTATCACTATGACAAGAAAGGACCATTTCGCAAATCTGCTAACTAGCCAATACATATGACTTTCCTGAGTCAGGCAAGTCCAGATGTTTTTAATTCTGATATCTCTATTTATAGCCAAAATATAATGATCTCTGTTGTGCAAGACAAGTCAGGGAATAATTTTTAAATGTCCTAAAATTCCCTGGGCCTGCTCTCTCTCACTCTATTCTTGGCATTCTCACATCAAAATTAATAAAGTTGCAGCTTTCTACTTTAAAATCAATCCCTGTGTCTGTGCTTCATTCTCTTGGGTGCCTAGATTGACAGTTTGTTACAAATACTTTGCCCATCTCTTGTTGAAATTATTGTGATAGCACATAAAATAAGAGAATGTATCTTGTGGATAAAGGCCAAATTCTTTGCTGGCATAACTCTACAGCAGTCAATAAATTTATGTCAGCAGAAAATGTGACCAAAATCTTGAGACAAGATTTGCAGTTATGTGTTGCACATTTGGGCATGTGAGTCATGGTGTATATAGTTTTGTGCTAAAGGAATAATTAAAAAAGCTAAAATGTTCCAGAAAGCCCTCAAAGGTCTAAAAGGTAATAAAGCAAAGATTCGGTAAACTGAGATGAGGTTGGATTATTATTTTAATGCTCTGAAAAAGTTTTAAGTTGAGTTTTATGACACTGACAGATGAGACATGATTGCAAAGTCATGACTGTGTAATTCTCCTTTAACTCAAAACATCTTGTTTTTTTCATGATGAGCTTCAGTATTCCAAGGAATGGTCTTCTTCAACAACAAATGATCTTGATATATCAAGAGATCCAGGCTGTAAAGTCACCCTGTTTTATAGGCATTATTATTTCTGACTATATAACTCTCACTCTTTTTCTTACCCCATAAAAGCTGCTTATTGAAGTTTTGACTCAATTAAAGGAAGATTTAGGAATCTGAATTGGCAGGGAGATAAAGAGGTAGACTTATCTTGCGAGAATAATAATTTTAGTCTTATTAGTTTTGCCCCAAAGAGTCAAATTTAATTCTTTCCCTGTGTTCCTCATCACTTTTTATTGAAGTTACAATGAGGGTCAAGATTTAATTTCATAATTTTTTTAGGTTTATTACACTAGTTATACCAGATATTGGAGTCTATTAACTAGCCATTGGAAATTCTGCTCTGAAATCTGGAACCTGAATCACATATTCATAAAAGTTAGATCATACAATCCATGTCCCTAAAAATGCAGAATTCTTTCTTACAGCACATTTTCTAGTGCTTTGCCAGTCAAAGTTTTGAACAGCCCAAGCAATGGGGCTTCCACTTCCCTTATGAGACAGTCTATTATAGAAACAATATCCCACAAAAGATGAACATAACTTATGAATTCTTCCCATTTATGTTGGACCCAATTCTGCAAAGTACTTATGGAAATGCTTAACTTATCCATTTGAGTAATCCCATGACTATCCAGCTTCATATGTAAGTAATTAGGCAGTCCTCAGCTGGTAAAGGACAGAGGTTTAAATTTGCTTTTAGCTTTCCATTATACGATTGCTCCCGAACACTCCAAATTGACATCCGTATGAAGGATAGCTTTGTTTGGGTCATCAGACATTAGAACAGGAGTTTGAGTTAGGTCATTAATGATTTCTCAAATAACCTTTCCACAACTATTGTCCCATTGGGGTCCAAAGGGTTCTATAGAGTCATAGTGACTTTTTGGTAGGCTTGAGGGTCCTTCCTTCATCCTTGGTCTTAGATTTGCTCTTGCTGGACTGCTATTTCCTGGTGAGATTGTTCAGCAGCTTAACTAACAGTGGTATTATAATTGTTGACAGAATTGTGATAGTAGTTGCTAAATCCTAGAAAGGTCTTCAGCTACCTATAATTATATTGGAATGACCATGTAGTGAGTTCTTCAACTTTCTTTGGATCTGTACTCTCACCATCTTGGGACACAATGTGACCCACATACTTGCCCAGCATTCTGCAGAGATGTCATTTATCAGCTGAAACACTTCAGTTGATAGACTTCCAACTGGTCTAGCATTTTAAAAAGTCTTTCCTTTTGCTCTCCCAAGGTTCTTCCAAAGTCAGTCAGATCACCCAAAACCACTAAGACCTGCAGTAAGTTCCTGTCTCCCACAACTTTTTCTATAAGGCACTGAAACTTTGCAAGTTCTGCAGAAATTCTTTGGGATATGCAGCCAAACTGATGGAAACCTAAAGGATAGCTGAAGGTTGTCTTCTACTTATATTCTCCCAGAGGGATCTGAAGTAACTATTTCAAGATCCAAGACTGAGAAACAGTGGATCTCCAGAAAATAGTTCAAGAAATCTTGTACTTGAGGCATGGTATTTGTACTTGAGACAACTAGAGATTGTCTATATAGGGTGTGGTAGTTGATACATGTCCAGATTTTCCTACTTTTCTTATGGACCACCACAGTGAGGGAGCATATGGACTGCAGGATTCTGCAACAATGTCATGTGAAGATGGTGCCACAAGTTTTCGGTCTCAGAAAGAGCACTCTTCCTTGATTGCTCCCTGAAGAATCATAAGTCTTTTAGTCTGATGTCATGTTTCACTCCTCTTGCAGGTCCCACATTTCACTCTTACAATGAGCATACGTTGGATCTTTTACAAAGTTCCTTCCTCAGGCAATCCTTCCATGTTTCAGAATATGGTGAATCCCCTGCGTCTAACTTCACAGGGTATGTCCACACGAGTCTTTTATTTTGAAACAACACTGGTTGTTTTGAAATAAAAAACTGTATGTCCACACAACGTTTTCTTGTTTGAAAAACTACGGAGCCCATCGTTATGAAATAAGAGCCCTCGTTTTGAAACGGCTTAAACCACTTTCGCTTCGAAATGATGGTTATTTTGAAACTAGTTGTTTCAAAATAACACTGTTTGGACATGTTATTTCGAAACAACCATTGTTTCAAAATAGCATTTGACGTTCTTCCCAGGGTGCATGGCACCCTGGGAGGATGTCCCCACCACCCCCTCAGCACCCTGGCCAGGGATCAGCACCCTGGCCAGGGTGCTGAGTGGAGTGCAGGGGAGGGACAGCAGACACCTGAGCCAGCTTCCCCTGCTGCTTCCCTTTCCCGGGGGTAGAGGTGGCAGCGGGTGCACCAGTCAGCTTCCCCCACCACTTCACCTTGCTGGGAGCAGGGGGGGGTTAGGTGCCTGAGCCCCTTCATGCAAGGGGAAGCAGTAGGGGGAGCTGGCTGGGGCACCCGCTGCCCCCTCTACCCCCAGGCAAGGGGAAGTGGCAGGGGAAAACCCACCGCTCCCCCTTGCCCAGCATGGGTGGCCGGCAGGCGCCCAGCCAGCTTGGCTGGCTGCTGCAGCTGGGCGCCCAGCTTGCCCAGCCCCTGGCTGCCTGGAAGTGGCCAGAGAACGTGTGGGCTGGGGCTCCCCTGGCCGCTTGTGAGCAGTGGGGGAATCAGCACCCCCCCGCCACTCACAAGCAGCCAGAGGAGCCCCAGCTGCACATTCCTTGGCCACTTCCAGTCAGCCAGGGGCTGGGCGAGTGGGGCGCCCAACTGCAGCAGCTGGCACCCCCACTCCTTCCGTGCTGGGGCTGGTAGGGGCTGCCAGTGCCTGCTCTGCCCCACTGCCTGTGCTCAGGGGGGAGCCGCGGGTGCCAGCTGGCAGGTCACCCCGAGCCTGGGTGGGGGGCAAAGCAGGCTGCCACTGCCCCCCCTCCCCACATGGGGATCCTAGTGAGTGGAAACCCTTGCTACTATCACCTCATTGTCTTTCATGGAAACACTGTCCCCATGCAAGGTCTAAGTCCTAACCAGTAACCCTGCTCATCAGCGATTCTGGTTCTAGTAACTGCTGAACAAAAACAATGATTTTGAATTGAGTCCAGTCAGCTGTGTCTTTAAACACAGGAGAGGGGAGGGCCAAATGGTGTCAAGGACTATTTAGGCATAGCCCATATCTTCAGGTAGGAACATTTGCCCATACCCCTCTCATCTTCAGTGTGATTTGTCATCCTTGCTCCTGCTTAGCAAGTGACCTTCAGTTGAGGCTAACACCCTCAGTCAGGGATGACTAAGTATAGTTCTGCTGCCTTTACCCATATGGTAAGGATGACAATATTTCATTACTCCTGCAATCAAAGTGAATTGCAACCCAAACCAGCCAAAACTGATCATGTGGGCAAAGCAGGTTTGTTTGTGGAACAGATGGGCTAAACAGGAGTGACTCTGCAAATGTAGTCTGCTCCTGAGGCCTCTGCCTCCTCTCCCCCCGCCCCCCATCTTTCACTAGACCAAGGATCCTGGTGTCTTTGTAGAAGTGGGAAGGTCACTAGCACCATATTCAGGGGATGGCAGTGGGTCATGCCCCCCACTTATTAACACAGGCACAGTTTGGGGGAAAAGTATAGTACTGCTAACTGGTAACTGTTAACAGATTCCCATGGTAAAACATAGCCCCTGATGGCACTGCTTCACTTCTGTCCCAGGCTTGCAGCTGGGGGGGGGGCAATGCTATTCCCTATCCCCCCCCCCAAAAAAAAACTATACCCTTATAAAAAAAAGTGGATGGCATGGTCCTTTGCTTCCCCTACAGTCCTGAATCTAAAAAACTGCTTTGATTTACTGTAACAGTCTAATATGGTTCTATGATTTACAGTTCCCTATGTTTATTTTCTTCACATTTTGTCAGTTCTCCATCTACCTTCAAGCATCTGATAAAGTGGCCTTTTTGCCCACAAAAAGTTCATGTGGTAAATAAATCTGTTACTCTTTAAAAGTGCAGAAGACTCCTTTTTTGTTTTGCTGAACTAGACTGACAGAGCTACCCCTTTGGAACTTGAAATGATATAGTTTTTTAAATATAATAAACAAGAGATTTTTAAAATATATATCCTAGTTCCACTTATTTATTTACAATACACTCTCATTTTACATAAAAGGATCTTTTTCTCTCACTACCATAAACCACTACATTAAAACTCATAGTCTACCTTATCTTTTAAAAAAGCCTATCCCCAGGAGCCAGCAATTTCACTTTAGAAATTGTCAGAGAAAAGACAGAAAACTGTATGTGTGCTGAAGTAAGGTCAAAAGGAATAGAAAAGTGGAAAGAAAGAGCAGCCATAGGAAATAGGAACAATAATGTGCAGACTGCATAGATGGAATAATACTTGTCAGAGCTGGTTGGAAATAGGAAAAAAAAATCCTTTTGGGGTGGGGAGAATAGAGTAAGTTGTATGTATTTGCAACTTCAATGCGATGGAAATTTTCCTATCAGTGTGAAGAGTTCCTAGCCTGCACTGAAAATAATTTAGAAAGTGCACCAGACATCAATAAACTCAATGCAGACAGATCCCAGAACCACAGTGAATCTGAAGGTGACCTGTGCAGCCTCAATGCTCTAAGTCTAAGCATGAAGCTTGTGGCGAGACTGAGTCCACTTAGCCTTCCTCAATCACAAGCAGAATGATCTAGTCATCTCACCTTGCTTATGACTCTAAGATTTCAGTTTCTTTTTCATTGGTCATTCCCCTCTGCTACTGCCTTTCTCCTTTTGCTCATACTTGAGGGTCGTGCTCTTGAAACAAGAGCCCCTCTGATTTGCACCAGCTGAACATCTGCCCCATAGTTTTTATTTTATATTTTCTGTAGAAGTGTCAGACTTGATCAACCAGTCGATGTGAGAAGACAAATCCTCTGGTTCTAACAGCAACATAATATACATTTGGTGTTTTTGTTTGTTTGTTTGTTTGTATGCATGTTTGTTTTTAAAATGAAACACCAGCTGGAATGATTGTTTGTTTTCAGTTATTTCATTTCACAGTGTTAGCTGAAAATATTTATTGTGGGTATAATAGTAATTTTTTAAAATCAGTTTGCATAGAGGCAACAAATGAAACTGCAGTCCTAATTCTGAAATTATTTTAACATTGCCTATAGAGATATTATGTAGCACTGAGGCACAAGACGAAAAGAGGGAGACCCTGATGCTGTACACCTGAAATTCTATCAAGATTTCTCTGTTTAAAGTAATTGGCTCTAGGGACACAGTGTGAGAATGTGAAAATTGATGTTGACTGGCTTTTTTGATAAGTTCTTATATATTTGAATATGCATCTTACAAGATGCAATCATTACATTACTCCTAATGTATGTCCTTGAGTGATAACAAGGGGCCAAAGAAAACATGGCTCATAACACAAGTTCCATTTCATTTACTGCAGTTTTTGAAAAATACAGCAACCCATATAAACAGTAGGTGGGGTTATTTTGAAACCTCGACAAACTTTAGAATACAGGAAGTACCTTTTGAATGCTTAATTAAATTAGGTCACTCTTTTTGGTCATTTGTGAAAACATATTTAAAATGTCTCTACATGTTTTATACATATAGTCTGATTATATGTAAAACAGGATGTAACTGCATATATGTAACATTGTAGTGCAATCTGGAAATAATTACAGTCTTAAGAGTTAGCAAGTAAGTTAAATTTAAAAGGCTGAAATTTACTTTTTTCATACAGGTGGACTATATACATGCCAGTTTCCAGAAATAGTCACTGGCATGAGGAAATTATGCTGGGATATTTCAAACTCTTTTTTTTTTAAATACATTTTTCATTATGCCCTGAAATCATTGTTCAACACATGTTGACAGAATGGGCAATTAGATTCATATCTTCTCCACATATGCCCTTCCAGCTGAGAGTTTCTGTGAATTCTAAAATGTTGGTAGCAGAGCCAGATAAGACATCTATTTGTCTTTAATCATATACGTTTAGCACGCCATATCAGAGACTCGCTGCTGGCGTTGGTTTTCATGTGGTCACCAGCAGCCTAGCAGATCAGTCACTGCAGCAATATTTTGACATATGTTGCTAAGGCTGCCTTAAAACTTTATATGTTGGTAACAAAATCAGCTACTTGCTTCTGTGCAGTACCACAAGCATAATATACTGTACTATACTGGGAAGATGCTGGAAGTTTTTTTTTTTTCATTTTCCTAATGCATATAATGACAAACAAACAAACAAACAAAAATAAAAAAAAATAAAAGGTCTTGTTGCCTACATATACAAATAACATAATCCTGTTCACACACAGAATCACAGAATATTAGGTTTGGAAAGGACCTCATGAGGTCATCTAGCCCAACCAAAACATATTTGGTGGTGACGACCATGTGTCATGTGCTATATGCAGTTTATCTCATTGCTTCATAAAATATGCAGATTTGATTAGCTCAAGACCTTAGCTGCCCTTTCACTACTTCTAGCATTCCAGTCCTCTGAATGACTTCAAGCCTTGACCATTCCTTTTTTAAAAGTGCCAGAGGAATGTTTCCCGCTGTCCTCTGAAACATAGAATATCCCTTCAATGTACTTTTACTAGAAGCTTTGGACTTGCAGGGCTGAATTTCAGTCTTTCAATGTGATATCTCATGTCTCCCACTAATTTGAAGGACCCAACTATTTCCCTCACAGACTTGCCCCCTTGAGTAATGAAGCTAACAAACTCGCTTCACTGGCGATTCTAAACCCCATCCAGGACTTAAGCAGAAAAGGGAGGGGGGCTTTCCTTACCTTCAGACAGAATTGCAAAGCCCATGATCAGCTGCAAGAGCTGTCAGTCCTGGAAACAGACAGTCACAGCTTGAACCTTATGAGGGAGGCAAAGTCCAATATAGAAGAGAAAGAGCAACAAAATAGGGGGAGGTAAAGAAACCTAAGACTACTGAGTAGCAACAGCTGTAAGGCAGCCTCCTCAGGTCTCTTAACACAGAAACCACTAGATTGACAAATCCAGCAAAGACAATAAAAGCTCCCTATTTGGGGGAACAAACTGGTATACCCAAGGAGCCCAGCAAAGAATCAAAGGCAGATTCCAGTGGCAACCTAAGACACTCACGTGGAACTGCAAGCAGGCTGGGGTGACTGCAGCAGCCACCTATAGCAGAAAGCTGCAAGGATGGGAAATGGGGCAGAGCGCGGAGGATTAGCACGAATGAGCACTTCAGGGAGAATCTCCTAAGAGCTGGGATTCATGGACAGGGGCCTATTCCAGGGTGAATTGCTAACTGGTGTTGGGCTCTTTTAGGGGAGAGGCAAAAGCATATTACGGTTCTGCTTGGAACTGTCCCTCATGCCCTGCCTGGGACTGTCCAGCCACAAAGGAGCCGTTCACTTCAGAAAACAGAACAAGTAGAACTTGCAGTCACCCAGTGCCCAGGCTCCCGCAGTATGAAAAGCCAAGGGCCTGAGTCGCTTTTACCATCTTCTAATCCACCAGTTGCTCGCAGGAGGCAGTGGCTTTCAAACTGTGGGAGTGCCTGAGATGCCTGCTTGCCACTGCACTGGCATTCCTGGCTCTGTTGCTGCCCACCCGCCAACCCATCAGGTAAAGTCTAGTATAAAAGATGAAGAGCAACTAAGGAGAGGGAGGGGGAGAAACCAAAGACTATTGAGCAGCAACAGCTCTGTGTAAGGCAGCCTCCTCAGGTCTCTTACCAAAGAAACCACTAGTGGGAGTTGCAAAATAAATGGTAAGGGGTACAAATATACTTGTTCGTGCTGGGCTCTAAAATGCCTTGTTATGGCTCTGAACTCACCACAGCATCATATATTCTCTATACACAAAGAGAATGTTCAAATACAGTGTACATGAGGCATGTGTGCTTAAAATATAAAGAAATTAAACTGGGAGTCTACTGTCTCTAACAAAGTTTAAAAAACTAGTGTAAAGAATTGCTGTGGTGAATATACTGTGTATAATTAATAAAATTTACCCTTTTTTCTGAATTGCCTACAAGTATTTTAAAAAACCCAAAAGCCTAGAAATTATATGTTATTCTAAGTTATTTAATAAATATTTTCTGTGAAGAATTTTTGAACTCTAGTGAATTTCTAGTATTTGATCATAGAGCTGCTTTGACTAGACACATAGGTCACATGACATATTCTTATTTTCCAGTTGAAGAAAGGCAGCTGCTAGGACCATCTTTCTAGGGTGTACATTCATTATTATGAATTTGCAATCCATTTTCTGCAAATAACCTTCAGAGACTGCAGCATTCACTTAGAATTCTGTTACTCTGAAAACACTCCTGCCTGAAGAATAATTTAGTAAAATACAGTATGTGGATACAGATGAGAAAAATGGAGTCATATTAACATTTAAATATATAACCATTCATAATTATTTACTACAGTCATCCAGCTCTTATAAAGAGAAAGTTCACAGATGTAGTGAATTAGTGCAGATAAAGCTATTCAGGAAGTGCCTGAACAGTTGTGAAATCTGACAGTAACACAAGTGATGTTAGAGTCTTCTGTTAAGAAAAAAAATGTCTTTGTTTGAAATGGTTGAAAAACAGTAACAAAGCCAGTAATTGACTTTAATTTACTTGACTACAACAGATAAAGCATCAGACTACTAACAACTGGGTGTTCACTTCTCCTGTACCCATATGTCACCGTGAAGCACTAAATAGAGTATACTTTTCACTTTATAAAATGGTCCTCATAACACTTCCTCTGAATAGAATGAGAATCATAAAACAATGCACAACAGTCAGGTGGAATTCTCATAATAAATTTTGTCCCACTTTCTTTACAGAGATCCAAATAATCACTGACAAATTTAGTGGAACCAATACATGAGGGGGAGTGGGCATGTAGCAAATAACCAAAGGGGTAGGGGGAGTTCTTTTAGGCATTTCCACAGGAGTTCTACAGGTAAAACTGTGGGAAGGATTTGAGCTAATATTTATAAACCTAGGAATACAAAAACTTATAAATAAATAGACAGTAACAATCCATTGGTCATTATTGGACAAAGGGATTTTGGTCATTTATAATAAGGTGTTCATCCACTGTTGTTGGATATGTATGTCTACCAAAGACACATAGATACAACAGTAAGAAGGTGATTAAAGGGGGGAAAAAATCTGGCTATCAAGAACTTGTAAGCAGCAGACCTTTTCCATTTGTACATTTAAGGTCTACAAAATGTAAAGAGACAGATATTTACGGTCTACAAAAAGTAAACAGAGCCAATCCTCAGCTACTGAAGACCACTGTGGTTTTGTTAGTAATGGAGCTACTCCATTGAGAATCTTGGCCTGATAGCTAAGTTACTTCACTTGCCATCTTCAAATGGGCTTGAAAAGCTCATCAGCATAGATTTTACATATTTCTTCATTCACAGTTTATTAAAGCAAAATACATATTTAAATCCTGAAATTAAAAACTGAGTTTTTTAATTCAATTAATTAACTATACAACCCAGTCATTGGTACAGAAGATGATGGGACAATAGGTGGACTGTACATTTAATGGAACTAGTGTATACCATCATTGACATTTAGATGTACAATTGAGCAAGTTTGTATGGGTTGAAGCAGGATTATAAATTAAGGTCTAGAATCATCTGTATTTGTTAAGTCACAAAGATTCAACTACAGAAATTTAAATAAAAGGAAACAAAGGTGATGGAATAAAAGATCAAATGCACTAATTCCTAATGTGAGTTCCTCCCACAAAATATTTATGTGCATTCATGATGCTAGGAAGGCAGCATAATCCAATTAACTGTATTGAAGAATCATGACTATGAAAACTTACGTCTAATTCCAGACTTGTTGCTCACTTTCTATGTGATCTTGGAAAAGTTGCCTGACCTCTCTGTAGTTCCATTTCCTTATATGTAATAATACTTGCCACATCTATGTGAAGAGCCTTGAGAGCCTCATAGAAAAAATCTCTGTGTAAAAACAATAAATTGCCATTAAGCAGCCTGGGCAGAAAAAAGAATTTTGCTATAAGGAGGAATGCAACACATGTTCAAAGGGAGTACAACAGTATTACACCACTGTTACAGTTCAGGTCAATGGCATCAGTATTCCCCCCCTCTGTGGTCCACCACAGGCTCCTGTTCTAGTGCTTCCAACTTCCAGCCATCATCTCTGTTAGCTAGAAATCCATGTCTTACACTTACCCCTCTTGACCAGGAGAATTTTATGACTAAACGGTTCCCTGCATACACTATGGCTATTTCTGCACTTAGAAACTTAGTTTGAATTAACTGAATTCAAACTAATCAAGTTGAACTAATAATGATTACCGTATATAATCGGGTATAAGCTGATCCGGGCACAAGCCGACCCCCCAATTCTGAGCCCCAGAAAGAAGCTAAAATTGGTGACCCAGGTATAAGCCGCAGTCCCCTTTTGGTCCTGGCCCCTAACCCCCCTCCCACTGCTGCTGTCTTCCTCTGGAGTTTCTAACAGCTTCCCTACCCCAAAATCTCTGCTGCTGCTTTTCCCTTGACCACCGTGCTGTCCATTCCTCAGTCCTGCCCTCCTGCTCTGCCCTTTTCTCACTGCTACACCCCTGCTCACTTCTCAATTTCCTGCTGCTGCCCCCTGCGCTGCCCTTTCCTCACTGTTGCCCCCCTGCTGCCCCCTGCTCTGCCCTTTCCTCACTGCTGTCGGTGCTGCCCCCTGCTCCCTTCTTGTTTACCTCACTTTTGCCC
Source organism: Podocnemis expansa (assembly GCA_007922195.1). NCBI lineage: Eukaryota > Metazoa > Chordata > Testudines > Podocnemididae > Podocnemis > Podocnemis expansa. Next base: position 27,523,738 of record ML682014.1, read on the forward strand.
CTTGCTGCACCCTTTCCTCACTGTTGCCCCCTTGCTCCCACCTGCTCTGCCCTTTCCTCACTGCTACACCCGTACTCACTTCTCAGTTTCCTGCTGCTGCCCCCTGCTCCTCCTGCTGCCCCCTGCTCTGACCTTCCCTCACTCCTGCCCCCTGCTCTGCCCCTTTCTCACTGCTGCTCTCTGCTCCTCCTCCTGCCCCCTCCTCCACCCTTCCCTCACTGCTACCTGCTGTCCCCTGCTCTGCCTCTTCCCTCACTGCTGCCCCACTGCTCCTCCTGCTGCCCTGTGGCTCTTCACTGCCGCCCCCCTACTACCTTCTCAGTTCCCTGCTGTTGCTCCCCTGTTCCCCCTGTCACTCCCCAACCCCTCCTGCTGCTCTTCCCAGCCTGCCAGGCACCCCTCCCCCAATCCCCAGTCCCTATTGCTGCTTCCCTGGGCTCCCCAAAAACCCTGGGTCCTCCTGCCACTTTCCCCAGACTCCCCCACCCCCGTCCAGTGCCCAAGCCCTGCTGCCCCTTCCCTGGTCTCCCTGAACCCCCCCAAACCCTCCCGGCTGTCCCATCACTTTCCCCAACTCCCTGACCCCCTCCCCAACCTCTCTGCCACCGCTTCCTTGGCCTCCCTGAATCCCCCCTCAATGTCCAGGCCGACCCCCCCCCAGACCCCTTACGTGGCCACTCCAGATGCCAGGGTCCCCTCCTCACTCCAGCCCCAGCCCCAGCCGACTGCCCAAGATGGCCACCCAGGAACACTGGGGCTCCAGCCTGCCACGTGGTCTGGGAAACTCCTGGGAGGGGCTGTCTATCGTATTCCCTTGAGTATAAGCTGAGAGCCTGTTTTGAAGCTAATTTTCAGGCACAAAATTTTCGGCTTATACCCAATGATATACTGTAGCTCAAATTCAGTCAATTCAAACTAACATGGTCACACTAGGAAAACCATTCAGACTAACGTGGCCATGGACAGGACTTGCTAGTTCAAATGGGAAAAGGAGCACCATGGTAGGTGTGTCAACATGGCCCCCTAGAAAGGCCATGGCACCACCCAACCCCCTGCCGGGCTCCAGCCTTCTGAGCCCTGCACAGGGAAAAGCATCCTCTGTCCAGCTCTACCTGCAGTGGGGCTACAGCTGGGCAAAGGATGCTTTTCTCCATGCCAGGCTCAGAAGGCTAGAGCCTGGCAGGGAATGCTTTCCCCTCCCTGGGCTCTGTGGAGCCAGGACACACACTCCCCCACAGCACTGAGCTGATGGGGAGAGAAGGGATTCTTTCTGCCTGGCTCCAGCAGTGCTGAGGAGGGAAGGATCCCACATGGCTCCAGCTGCGTTCACGGGGTGCACAATAGGACCCCCGTGCCCAGCTGGAGCCCAGCTTGCCAGCATGGGGAAGGAATCCCTACATGGGCTGGAGACCTGCTCCCTGAGTGCATGGATGGGACCCCCGTGCTGGGCTGGAGCCCCACTGGCTGCATGGAGGGCTGGAACCTCTGTGCCCATCCACTGGGGCTCCAGCCATGTGTGGGGAATCTCTTTCCAGCCATGCCCAAGTCCCCAGCCATGCGCAGGGGTCCCCTCTCCATGCACAGCCAGTGGGGCACCAGCCGAGTGTGTGGGGATCCTGTCCCCACATGTAGCCAGCAGGGCTCCAGCCACACGCTGGTCTGGGGGCTCCACCACTCCACCCCCTAGTCAGGGGACCAGGCCCCATTGGTCCCATACAATTTTGGTAGGGGGCACCTTTCTTCCTGGGTGCCATGCACCCTGGGAGGAAGGTCAGCCTGTTAGTTCAAACTAAAGGTAGCTCGAATTAACATGGCTAGATACCATTGAGTCAAACTAGCCATTTTGAATTGACAGTCACTTCCAAGTTATACAAGGTTTTATAACGTCAAAGCCTTGTCTCTACAATTTGACCTAAGGGAAGCCCTTAGCCATGCTGTAGCCATGCTTTTTTTAATTTGACCTAATGTTGATTAGGTCGAATTAAAATGTGTGTGTAGACATACCCTATCATATTTCCAACAAATCAGAATTCCAAATTCTGTAAACAGGTCCTCAGCAGGCAATGACCCACTCCTTAGGACATAGCATTAAAAGACTGAGTTTTCGCATAATCGGAGGAAAATTTGCATTCCCCAGGAAATTCCATTCATATGTACAGTCCCCAAGGTCCATTATTGTCTGATACATTTTCAGTATACTCCTTTGAACACCAAGGGCTCACATCACCTCTCCGCTTCCAATCCTCACAAAAGTTACATGTGCCCATGGGCCACAACAGTACATAAACTTTAAATTTAATACAATTGACCCAAGAGATACTTCAGCTTAATTTAATAAGGTTTCCCAAGGGTATGGAGGAAATTGACATATGTGTCACAATCATATTTCAGCAAAAGGATGTCAAGAATTATAGTCTGACCACCTGCAACTGTACAGCTTTCCTCTTGTGGCAAGAACCAGGGCATATCTAATGACTATAAGAGGTCAAGACTGCGGTATATAAATAAGTAATAAAGGAAAAATCTGATTTGTTCTCACCCTAGTTTTGTTAAATGCACACAAAAAATAAATCAAGAAGAAGAAAGCTGTCATATTATCTTCAAAAGGTAAATTCTTAATTTTGTCCATGAAGAATACCAACATTAAAAAAAAAACCCGCACCTCTGTTTACTAATCTAGATTCCAAGGGAAAATTTTACTCTGAACATATTCAGAGATATTCATGAATATTGCAAAGGACTAGCTCTTTAGTTGGTGTAAATCAGTTTAATTTCTCTGACTCCAGTGAAGGAACTCACATTAACATCATCTGAGGTCCTGGTCCCACTGTTTGTGTGTGTTAATGGCAGTCAGAGCTTTACTGCCTAGAAAGCTGAAACAGCTGTCTAAGTTTTTAGAAGTAATGGGCTGGCAGAACCTGGACATATCTAATTTTCAGTCACTGTTGAGCCATCAAAAAGGCTCAAAGTGATAGACTCGAAATGGCGAAGTAGAAAGGATTGTCAAGATGCATTTGAAATTCTCAATTCATGCTTAGTTACCTTCTCCATCGTTTGACACCCACATTTTACACTCATGCTAGTAAAGACAGATGTAGAGCTGTCCTGACATAGAAATATTCCTGCAAACATGAAGAAGTACTATATTAGCTATGGAAGTAGATATATGAACAGAAAGGGGAAAAATGATAGCATTACAGAAACAGGATGTCTGGCAGGCATCTGATACCCTCACAGAATTGTATGCATATTTAGACGAAAGACATAGACTTCTACTGACATGCACAGAATCAGTCATCCAAAACCCCTCTTACTGTTGATGAATGGAACCCTATGTTTATAGAAGATATTGTTCATTAAGAAAATATCTCATTTGTGCATTATTATCAAGAAGCAATGGTTCTGGAAGACCAACTGATTTGATCATATATTTGGAAAGAACTGTTGAGGTGTATGCTTTCTTTCGTTTTATAAGTTGGAAAACACAAATTAGGAGCCAGAGTTGGAAATCCTTCTCAATATTCAGTAGGACTGTGATGGCAAAAGACCAGGTGTTAGCTCATGCCAAGGTCCCTAGGCCTCACTGAACACAAACAAATGCATAGCTGGCAACCAGTCTGGTTCACCTGTTTGTTAGTAGTGCTGAAATATATTTTGCAGTTATAAGAATGTGTTTAGTGTTCAGATTTTATGGGATGCTTGTAAGATGCGGCAGGTACTAATCCTAATGATACTATCTGTATTCCATATTATAAAATAATGGTGCCTTCTAATTATAGAACTTATGTTGGTGGTTAAGTGCTGTGTGCAGTTTATAAAAAAAGAATAAATATATCACAAAAATGGTATTTCCTTTTTTAGTAAGCTGCCGGTCACATACTTTGAGAAATTGCCATGCATATGGAACTTGAGTTCTAGTTCAATCTTTGTCTTTTCTCCTCATTCTCCACCCAGCCTCAGTATTTTCCTTTTACCTTAAGGTGAGGATTGGGGTCCCTTCTGCCAAAGAAGGTTTCTGTAGCTGGTTCATACTACTTCTGGTGCCATATCAGGCTGGTCAGATTGATTGATTGCCTAAGAGGTTGCTTTTGCAATCCCCAATTCTAAAAACTACACATGGGATTTTCTAATAACAAGGGTTGGAAAGGAAGAGAAATGCAAATATGGGGTCTTTAAGAAGTTGTGATAATGAAATACTAACATCAGCATGCACTTCTAGGACCCAAGGGCTTGTGTGTTTAGACTTTAGGATCATGAAAAGAGCCATGAGAATGAATTACTTTCATTACAATTAAAAACATTTGAATTTCACTTACTATCCATACTTTACTTATTTATTTATTTTTATTTTATTTACAATTTCTTACTGTGTTCTGTGTGATAGTGCTTCTCCAGCTATTTGGAGGCATTTACAAATATGAGTAATAAGTTTTTGTTTGTTTTTGCAAAGCAAGTTGAAAACTACAAACTATAAAAGTAAAGAGATCAAAAATGTTTTGTTTGATTGTTTGTTTGTTAAGGACCAGAAAGGCGGACAGTCAATGAGAGTTAGACATTCAACTCTTTTTTGCATTTTGTAAATCCTCCTCTAAAAGCTAATGGTGCCGTTTGAAAAATCCAACTCTTCTAAGCATTAATCAGAAAAAGCAATATAATGAGCACTTTAAAAAATCTTGACATTTGCTATTAAAATTAATTAACATTCTAAAGAATAGAGAATACCATGGTCATGGTACTTGCTTTCAAATGGTTAATATCTACATTGATAATACAGTATGAGTTACAGTATAGGAGCAGAAGCTTGCTTTTCAGTGCAGTTGATTCCTAAAGCCTCTCCGCTGGACATTTATGTGTGCCTGAAAGGTGCGAAAGATAATTTTCAGAGATATTATAAGTGACTGTAAAAGGCAGGAAATATGCCAGATAAATTTCTTGTCTTTTCCCTCAAAAACTGCTGTGCTGTGGAATCCAAGCCAATTTGCTTCTCTTGGTGCACTGCAGGGAAACATATAGACTTTGAGTACATCTTCACTGACAGAGGCAAATTCGCAGCTGTCAGATTGATCTTTCCAGATTGAATGAGTGGCCACTGAAGATCTGCTCAATCAATCCGGAAGTCAACACATAAAAAGCTCCTCCTCAAGCGACGTAGTGCTGTGTTGATAGGAGTGCATTTCCTATTGGCCCAGCACAATGAAGACGTACAGAGTCATTGGGAGTTCTGTGCGCTAATCTGTCTAGCTTGCTTCAGTGCTGTTTGCTGCTGAATTTCAAGGAAAATGTAGACCAAGGCTTTCAATTTCTTACAGTGATTGCCATAGGAGCCTAAAGGCTTTTGTTCCACTAGTTATCTCTGGCTCCCATGGGAAATTCCAACCTTTTTTTAAATTTTATTTTAATAACATTACCACTATGCAAATAAAAACAATAAAAAGTTCCTTTGTTACAGTCCATCCTGAACACCCTCACCTTCGATTGACTCACATGAGCTGCTCAGCACCTGGAAGGATTGGGATCACACCTTGACCCAGATACACTCTTTCAAAATATAGGCCATGTGTGGTACGCGCACAATCAATGCTTAAAACATTACATCTCTTTGGGGAAAGATAATCCTCTAAGATACAGGTAGCAGTACTCTACTCTGCTATAATTGGGCAAGACACATTATCCCATGGGGTATGATGTAAACATACTTTCCTGTACTATGAAAACTTCCAGAGTAATTGGAAGCAAAGAAATAGGACATCGTTAATCTAATTGTTAAAAGATAAGTGTGATGATGGCTGTAGAATACCAACTGCATTCTTGAATGCAAGCAGCTTCATTTAGAAAACTGAGTTAACAAACAAGCAAATATATACATTGGTGGAGACTTGTGATTCCTCATATTTGATTTACAGCATGCCTTACATTCAAGTAGCATCCATTAGTTACATTTATTAGCCTGCTTTTTTCTGTCATTGCTTTCTGATGCCACATCATTCATAAAAAATGAGTGACTGAGATAAGTATATTATCTTCCAAGAATTCTGCAGTCTGCTTAACTGAGAAAGCCATAAGTAATATCACAGGACATGTCTACTATGTGGCTTTAAGTCTACCTAAGGGATCTTAAGTCGACTTAACTAAAGCCCAGGCTACACGGCAAGCCAGCAAAGTTGACTTTCCCGGTCACTAAAGTTTACTTTATAACTTCCACTTATAAAGTGGACTTTACCATTAAGTTGACTTTATCAAGTCAACTTAAGGCAATGTGGCCTGGAAGTTGCCTTAAGTCGACTTAATTGGCCTCCTAACTATAGAAAACATGGGGATGGAGGCTGGAGACAAGGCACAACACAGCTGGGAGCATTGCCATCTGTGTGCACCACATCTAAACTCTCCATGATCCCTGACCTCATCTGGAATCTCCCCGCTTTCTCAGCATGACCTGGCATCTCCCCACATTCTCAGCCCAACCCAGCATGTCTCCCACTTCTTAGCCCAACCTGACATCCCTCCCCACTTCTCAGCCCAAAACCACAGGTCTCCCCCTTCTCCACCCCAAACCTGTCTGTCTCTCTCCCCTTGCCCTTCTCCAGAGCTACCCTGCACATCTCTCCCATTCTCCAGTGCAACCCTGCATGTCTCTCTCCCCTTCTCCAGCCTGACCCTGTGTCTCCCCTGGCCTTCTGCAGCCCAACCCCATATCCCTCCCTTTCTCAGCCCTATTCTGTGTGTCTTCCCTTCGCTGTCTGACCCTGCCTGTCTCTCCCCTTGCCCATCTCCAGCACAACCCTGCTGTCTTTCTCCCCTTCTCCAGCCCGTCCCCCTGTGTCTCTCCCCTTGCCCTTCTCAATCCGACCCTGTGTCTCTCTGCCATTATCCAGCCCAACCCCCTGTGTCTCCCCTTCTCCCCTTAATAACTGGCTAGTAGTAAACAAGGCCAGTGGATACTAGAGTGCAGCTATCATGTAACAAGCAGGCTGCTGAAGTCAGAGATGGCAAACCATAGTGGGTTAGACACACAGTGTATGCCTGTATGATGGCTGGGAGCATCCAACAGGAAACTACAGCAACAGAATATTTTAAGGCATTCAGGCTTACATGACAAGTGGTGACACAATCTCTCATTGGTCTGAATTGCACTTCAGAATGTGACACTCACCTACATTACAAAGACTGGAAATATAACTCCTACTTACAGTCCCAGAGAGCCAGAAGGTCAGGGTACAACATGAGGACTTTAGTACATTTCTGTATTATATCAGGAAAGCCACAGCCAGCTAACAGGCCATATTCAGATGATGCACACTGAAGATGAATGGCTCACTTTACAATGCATCTCACTCAGCTCATGGTTTATTAGGTTCCTTATTTTTATTGTGCAAGCGAGGCACCACAATTTAATGACCACCATCCTCCACATTTCGGCATATTCACAGTGATAAAATATCATCTATCATGTTTGATATTCTGCTTGGATGTTTCAGCCTCATTCAAAATGTAGCAAACATAATTGGAAAAATTATTAAGATTTATACGAGAGAAGCTTTTCACAGCAACTTAACTGGCTTGCTGCTTTGGGCTGGATGTTATTTTTTAAAGGTACTGTTTTATGCTTCACTTGAAATTCCCCGAAATAGACTAGCCAGAGAAAGTCAGGCTGATATCATGCAAATTTCTTTTCCCATGCAATTCACATACCATATATGATGTTATTGCTAAGGATGAGCAAATTCAGTAACTTTAAGAAAGAGGCTGTAGAGGCAGCAAAAAGTGACATTTGACTTGATAAATTCATGCAACTTCTCTTGAGACCTGGTGCTCTTTAGTTTCAATTATGTTCTTTGTAACCACAGATCCCTCAACCCTCATACTCTATATTTTAATTCAGCAGTAGCTTGAAGAGAACTAAGTAGATGGGATGGACTTTACAAGAAGCTTGGCTAAAGGAGAAGGTTAATTAGGAGCTGAGGCAAGAGAAGTATTTTAGGTTTTTGGAGCATTTTGAACCTATGAACAGTAGATCCAACAGAAATATCATGGAAAAGGAGGAAGAAGCCATATGGGCTCCATCTACTTCTGAGAGAGAAATGTTAAACAAACATTTTTATGTCTTAAAAGCAGGGTCAGCTCAAAGGGCTGTGGTGCCTTGAGTCAGCTTTTGCTTTTGTGCCCTCGGAGCAGGGGCGGGGAACCTGACTTCCGTTCTGGGCCTGCTCATCTCGCCCCAGGGTGAGGAACAGCTGACTCAGGGGTTGAGCAGGCCAGCCCAGAGGTCAGGCTGTGCACTCCTGCCCCTCCCCTGGGTCAGCTGTTCCACCCTAGTGGTGGGGAGGGCCAGCTCAGAGGCATGGCAAGAGCTGACCCTGCTTAAAAGTGACTTAGGATTGAGGAAGGTGTCATATGCTGAGGGAGTTTTCATTCCATTAGAACTGTTTTGTTCATCTCTAGGTTCAGTAACTGTAATGGTGGATTACCTGCAGTAACTGTCCTTCTTCGAGATGGGCTGCTCACATACATTCAGTTACAGGTGTCTACGTGCCACAGTGCATGGCTGGCCAGAAGACTTTTGCCCTAGCCTGTCAGTGCAGGATCAGTGACCAATGGGCATTCGGTGATATGTACCGTGGCTGTATATATGACCTTCCCCTGCCCCTCTCCAGGCCCTTCTTTTCTGACAACTCCGAGTAGCAGGGACAGAAGGAGGGCTCTGAATGTATGTGAGTAGCCAATCTCGAGGAAGGACGGTTACTGCAGGTAACCCATCACTCTTCTTCGAGTGCTGCTCACATGATTCAGTTACAGGTGACTGCTAGCCATACCGAGGATGATAGGCAGAGTTAACATTTCCCCTCCTTGAGCACAGCCCTGCCCATCTCATACCTGCTGGACAATTGCCTAGTGTGTCATAAAGGTGTGTATTGATGACCACATTGCTGCCCTGCAGATCTCCTGGATCAAGACCTGTGCAAGGAAGGCCATTGACAATGCTTGCGCTCTTGTTGAGTGCGCCCTGACCCTCCCAGGCAGGAGTGTGTTTGACCTTCTGTAGCAGTCTTTAATACAGTTCACTGTACAAGCCGAAATACACTGTGTTGTCACTGGCTGGCCTCTTTTCCTTTCCGTGACTGCCACAAATAATTAGGACATTTTGTGGAATGCACGTGTATGGTCAATGTAAGTTAGGAGTGCTCTCCTGGCATCTAAGGCATGCTACCTCCTCTGGTTTTCCATGACCTGTGGGTCAGGGAAGAACACTGGGAGACAGCTATCCTGATCCAGGTAGAATGGGGAGGCCACCTTAAGGAGAAAGGCCGGATGTGGATGTAGTAGCACCTTGTCCACAAAGAATCTCGTATATGGAGGCTTGAAAGAAAGGGCCTTTAATTCTGAGACCCTTCTAGCTGAGGTGATGGCTACCAGAAAGGCCACCTTCAAAGACAGGACCAGAAGAGTGCATGAGTCTATGGGCTTGTATGGTGGTTTTGTAAGGTTGTGAAGCACCACATTTAAATCCCACCGTGGTGTGGGATTTCTAGGTTGTGGGTAGCTCCTCTCAACCCCTTTTAGGAACCTAGTAGTAGTGGGATGGGAAAAGACCAGAATCTCATCTACAGTCTCAGGAAGGGCCGAGATTACCACTAAGTGGACTTTAAGAGAGGAGGTTGAGAGGCCTTTCTCTTTCAGATTTAGTACATAGGCGAGTATAAGGGGAATAGGGGCCAACTCTGGAGAAACCCTTTTTCCCCAGACCAGAGAGAGAAGTGCTTCCATTTGGCCATGTAGGTGGGCCTCGTGGAGGGTCTTCTACTCCCAATTAATACCCTTTTGACCCTTCCTGGGCACTGCCTTTTGGCCTCATTTAACCAAGCAGCCTCAAACTGTTGGTTGTAGGATGCAAGGGTCTCGGTGACGCAGGCAGCTGGAGTCCTGTGTCAGGAGATCTACCCTTTATCAGAAGTATACTGGGGTGGCTATTGACAGGTCCTGTAGGGCTGAACACAAGGGCTGCCTGGGCTAGGCCGGAGCTATCAGTATTATGTTTGCTCTGTCCCTCTTTATCTTTATCAGGACCCTGTGGATGAGGGGACTCGGGGAGAACATATGCAGTAGCGGCCCCCCCCCCAAGGTATCAGGAAGGCGTCCGATAGGCTCCCCATTCCTGTCCTCTGAGAGAACAAAACGGGGGGCATTTTCAATTCCAGCATGTTGCGAATAAGTCTATCTGGTGTGTGCCCCAAAGACTGAAGCTGTGTTTCACCACCTGTAGGTGTAAGGCCCAATCATGGTGTGAGAGCAACTCCCTGCTCAGCAAGTCCACTCTGTCGTTGTTTGACACAGGGAGGTGAGCCACTACTGGGGTAGAATTCTTCACCAGGGCTAATTCCCAAAGGCTGAAAGCTTCCCTGCACTGTGCAGGGGATCACCACCCAACCCCCGGCAATTTGTGTAAAACACTGCTGCAGTGTTGTCTGTTAGGATCTGCACTGTTTTCCCTTTCACAATGTCCATGAAGGTCCAACATGAAAGCCAAATCACCCTGAGCTCTTTCACATTGATGTGAAGGGGGCTGTCCCTGATTGACCAAGTCCTTTGTATGGACAGGGCCCCCAAGATGTGGGGTCCCCACCCACAATTTGAGGCATTGGTGATGAGGGTCACAGAAGGGTTGGTAGTCTTGAAAAGGACACCTTGGAAGGCAAAGCGGGAGTCCCATCATATCTCTAGCATTGATAAGACCTTGGGGGTAAGGGGGGGGGTGGAGACCACTCTGTTCAGAGAGTGTCGACCTGGCTGAAACACCACGGCTAGCCAGAGTTGGAGGGGTCTCATTCTCAGGTGGGCCGTTCTTATTGCTGACATGGAGGCAGCCACATGGCCCAATAGCTGAAGGCAGTGTCTGGCTGTAATGACTGGAGTCCTGTGGAACTCTGAAATGATGGTGTACATGGATTGAAACCTTGACAGGGGCAGGCTTGCTCTCCCTTTTGTTGATTTCAAGTGGACCCCTATGACTCTATCCTCTTTTTTGGGGACAGTTTTGACTTTCCCAGGTTCATGGAGAGCCCTAGCTTCCTGCACAGCTGTCTGGTTACCCAAAAACTGTGGCAGACCTGGTGTTTAGATCTTTCCTTTATTAACCAGTCATCTAGGTATGGGTATATTCTTACACTGTGTTTCCTTAAGTGGGCAGCCATGGCCACAATGCCCTTGTTAAACGCCCTGGGGATCAGGGAAAGACCAAATGGGAGAGAGGTGAATTTGAAATGCTTCCCTCCCACACACGAACCAGAGGAATCTTCTGTGTTTGTGTCTTTATAGCTATGTGGAAGTAAGCGTCCTTGAGGTCGAGGGTCATGAACCAGTGCCTGGAGTCTAAGGCCAGGATGATATGAGACAGGGAAACCATGTTGAATCTTATTTTCCTTAAGTATCTGTTCAAAGCACTGAGGTCCAAGACGGGTCTCAGATCGCCATTTGGCTTCAGAACCAGGAAGTAGCGGGAGCAGAACTCTTTCCCCCTGTCTTTCCTGGGAACTGTCTCTATTACTCCTCGGGACAGCAGTTTTCTACATTCCTGGCATAGCAAAAGCTCATGTGATGGGGTCCCTGGGTCTGGGGTGAGGAGGCAGTTTTCTATCTCAAGGCTTGGATCTGAATTGGATTGAGTAGCCACTGGACATTGTCTCTAGCTTCCAGTGGTCTGATGTGATGTTGGCCCACTGATGGAAGAAAGGGTCTAGGCAGTTCCTGAATAATGGTGGCTGGCAAATGGGTATGGCACAATCCTCAGGCAAGAGGTCAAAACCTCTGCCTTTGGTTGGCTGAGCAGGAGCTGCCTGCTCCTTGGCGGCATGTCTGGCTGGCTCCTTGCTGTGTAGAGCCTCTTGCTCCTTGGCCTCGACCTTTGTCAGGTCCCACATGGTGGTACTGAGGAGGTTGGAAGTACCTCTGGTGCGGTGCTTGTTATTGCTGTTTTTGCAGCTGCCGCTGGGATTGCTGAACTCAGAAGGATCATCTGGCCACCTATGGCATATACATGCCTAAGATTTTATGGTGGCCCTTGAGTTTTTCATCCCATGCAGCCTGGAATCCATGGATTGCGCAAACAGCATTGGACCTTCAAAAGGGAGGACATGGATGGCCTGCTGCATTTGCGGGGAGAGGCCAGATGCTTGCCGGAGGGGTGTGGGGGGGACTACACAGAGGGCTACTTCCCAGGGCACCGCATCCCCCAGGGATGGCCCTGCCAGTGCGTGAACTGCTGTGCCAAGGAGATATCAGGGATTGCTTTCTACAGCGCTTCTCTGCCTGCTTTGAGACTGACGGAACCACTGCTGGAGGTGATGGTGATCTTGGATGCTGGCTCTCAGTGCCAGAAGCCACAGACGAGCTAGACCTGGATCTGGAGCATCGAGACACTTGCAAATTCGGGATGCAGTGCTCAGGAGAGAACTTGGGAGAGAAGGTGGGGTATTCCCCTTACTCTTCCTACTCTGGCTGTAAGGGGAGAGTTGGTGAGGTCCCTGGTGCTGGAGTAGCCCTGGGCGATGGAGAAGGGCTTCCTACATCTCCCGAGTGGTGCACCACTGGAGTCTCCCACCCCATAGGCTTCCAGGCCTCTGGAAGAGAAATTACAGGAATTACAACAAGGCCTTTGCAGCCTAAAATGCCCATGGTGTTGAGGGCATAGACAGCTGCTCTTGGCCTTTTGCCCTGGGTGGCGGTGACAGGCATGAAGCCAAACAGTACCAGCATGGTGCTGGTGCCAAGTCTGACCCTGAGTGGGGTTTCTTCGGTTCCTTTGGGGAGCAGTGCCGAGGAGGCTCCAGTGCAGACTGTACATATGGTGCCGAAGGAACTTTCTGCACCCAAGACGTACTGAGCACTGGTTGCAGGGCCTGCTCCAGGCCCATGCTGCGGAGTCTCTACTCCCTGTCCTTCTGTGTCCTTTGTTTGAAGGAGCGACAGATGGAGCATCTGTCCACTTGGTGAGACTCTCCCAGGCACTTTAGGCACTTCTTGTGAGGGTCACTCAGACTATGTTCACACTTAAACTGTTATTTTGAAATGAGTTATTTCAAAATAAAGTCCTTATTTTGAAATAAGTTAATTTGAATTAAGAAAATGTTAATTCAAATTAAGGGAAAGCCTGCTATCAAAACGGTTGTTATTTCAAAATGGTTATTTCGAGATAAGGCTGTTCAGACATGTTGTTTCGAAACAGTTGTTTTGAAACAATGGTGTTGTTTCGAAACAACATATCTGAATGCCGTTGTTTCAAAACAAACATTTTGAAACAATGGCTATTTCGATTTCCTGTTAGGTTTTACTGTTTTGAAATAACAGTACATCGTGTGGACATAAGAATTTTTATTTTGAAACAATGGGTGTTGTTTCGAAATAAAACTGTCGTCTGAACACAGCCTCAGTGGCAAGGCCTTGCCACATGCCGCTCAGTGTTTAAAGCCAGGCATGGTTTGAGAGGATCTGGTGCTGCATTCAGGACACTGGATGGACTCAGTGTTACCAGATCATGGAGGTCTAACAGAGACAAAGAGGTCTTCAAAACTGAATATAAAAGATGAAAAGATGGGTGCTTGCAGAAGTGCAAGGGTGGCCTGTTCTGGTACTGTCACTGAGGGTGGAAACAAGGAACTGGAGAGGGTCAGGGTCAGGGTTATATATACAGCCATGGTACCCGGGACAGAGGGGGCATTGGCTACTGACCCTGCACTGACAGACTAGGGCAGAAGTCTTCCAGCCAACCATGCCCTGTGGCATGTAGACACCTGTAACTGAATGATGCGAGCAGTGCTCAGCGAAGAAGGAATATTTATGATGATTCATATTAGGATACACCCAGAGGTCCCATTCAGGATTCAGGTCACTTGTGCTTAGTGCTGTACAAAAATATATGAAAACATGGTCCCTGGTCTTCAGAGCTGTTACTTGGAATTTGGTGGGTTACTTACCAGTAACCGTCCTTCTTCAAGATGGGCTGCTCACATACATTCAGTATTGGGAGTCTACATGCTGCAGCTCATGATTGGTCAGAAGTTTCTGCCCTAGCCTGTCAGAGGCCCTCTGGCCACTCCCATGGATATATATACAGCCCTGACCCTGACCCTCCCTAGTCCCCTTTAAGTCGCCAACTCTGGACAGCGGGTATGGGGGGGCCCTAAATGTATGTGAGCAGTCCATCTTGAAGGACAGTTACTGGTAAGTAACCCATCGTTCTTCTTCAAGCACTGCTTGGATACATTCAGTATTAGGTGACTACTAGCTGTATTGTGGCTGGTGGGCAGAGTTGGAGTTTTCTGCATTTAGCACAGCAATTCCCATCAGCAAGGCTCCAGCCAGGAGGCTGCCTGAAGTAAGCGTATTGCCTACATGAAGGGGAAAAAATTATATGACTCTATGAAGTCCCGCAGTAAGCAGATTTAAGGGACCCTAGAGAAAACTACACATCACTTTGAGGTGGGTTGGGTTTATAGGTTTGGCTATGCAAGTCTTGCAGGACCCAGACCCTGGAAATTGAGAAAAATTCAATGAACTAGGGACTTTTCATCCTTAAGTGAAGAGAATCGCTCTTCTCCAAGCTCTACGAGCACTAGACAGGGAAAACAGAGTAGGGAAATGAGTCACTTCTGCAGCAGGCTGGTCAGGAAGCTGTCTTGCTCATTCCAGGTACGCTGGAACCAATACCTGCCCCTATCCAAACCAAGTCCTATCCACCACCTTAGAAGGTCCATGACAGGACTGTATTTATCGAACGATCAGGAGACACTGGATGTCTACTAATAAGACTTATATGGAGGAGAGAGGAAGTCTGTCCCCTACATGGAGAGTGGGATGCACAGTTTCTTAATCCCACTGAAGCCTTAAACCTTCAATCTCAGGCCATGGCAGCCAAACTGCAGGTAGCAAGAAGTGGCAAAGGTGGGTCATCTATTGACATCGAGAGATTGTACTGTACTCCCACTATTAAGATTTGGCAGGGATCTACTTCTCCCACCCTGGGAAATGAAGAAGGGGTTGATGATGGGGTGGGAGGGGTGGCTCCATGGCACCCTCATACTACTAAACTGTGTGCAGAAATGCTCCCATGGAGGAACCAAGTGCAATAACCTTGAGGGCAGAAGGTCCACCTTAGGGCTATAAGTGAGTAAGCCCAGAACCAGAGGTCTGCGGGCAGTCACCTGAAAACTGCAGATGAGAGCATTATGATGATACTCCTTTTAAGGTAGGGATAACCTGAGCCGTACCAGCCCTAGAGGATATGGTGAGGGAAAGGATGGCACATTTGTGACCTCTAAGGGGAGCATCCCTAAAGATCCCCTGGGGAAAGCAATGGTTAATAGCACCACGGAGTATGCAGAGGCCCCAAGTATCAGAACAGGAGCACCGCCGAAAGGGGGAAGGCCCCAATAGGCTTAGGAAGAGAGGTGTGGGAGGGAGAAGGGGTTTGGTCTTCTCAGTCACACTTACAAAGGGGATGTACAAGCACAACTCTGGGTAATCAGGACCTGCCTTAATGCATTGAGGCTGAGAGCTCGAAGAGGAGGGACAAGTACGACAACAAGCTTGAGGGTAATCTCATTGCACATCTAGATGCCTTGCCTCCTAAGAAGAGAAGGGCATGAACACAAGTGTCTGACCCTGAACTCTAAGTCTCTGTGCACACAAGGGGCCGAGACCTATGTGGACCGTAATCAAGTAAGGAACCAAGTACTTTGGTTTAAAGAAAGAAGACTGGAGGACGGCAGTCGTAGTACCATAATCCATGTAACGCAGTAGATGGGGTGTCCTGGGAGAGTCTTCATTTACTTATTTTACTAATTTCCCATTGTTCCTCCACTCTGGGGGGGCACCACCCTAGGTGAAATGACCCACTGAGCAAGGTAGAGAAGGGAGAAGGCCCCGACTCCCTTCACTGGTTTGCATGGGACTATGATGTCCCAGTAGACCTTAATGGTGGGGTAAAACCAGAGGGTTGTCAAGGGACTCATCGGTGATTAGCAACCAACATGGGGTTCAACCCCTTAAACTTGAGCTCAAGAGCCACCATCTCTACCCACTGAGCCAGCCAGACTCCTTGAGGAGAGAAGGGAAGGAGTGAGAGGTACAAATATAATTTTATGTCAGTTGCCCGGCACAAGGGCACAACACATAGGTAATCAGTGAAAGACTATCCCTCTGGCTGAAAATGCATACCAGAAGACTTGAGGAGAGCGAGCCGAGACCAGAAGGGCTTCACCCTTGGTAATGTAAAGTGGTAGGGACATATCTCCGCTACCAGCCAAGGGACATTTTCCCTCACAAGCCCCCTGTGACAAGGATCCTTTCAGGCAGAAGGTTAGGAAGCTATAGGTGTTGCCTTCCAAGCCTAGGGACCCTGGGAATAAAAACCTCTCTGGAGGTCCTGAGACAAAGGGTGGCTTATTCTGAGAGAGTCTTATAAGAGAACAGATGAACCGTAAGGGTAATTTTCCTTAACCCATTATAAAGGGACAGAGAGAGAAAAACTCAAGGTAGTCAAAGATGGACCCTGTTGGAAACAGAGGGTTTGGGGGTTCACCACATAGAGCACAGCATGACTCTGGGCTGCCCAATGGTCAGCGACCAGCTCAGACCCTGCTCCCCGTTAGCTCAGAGTGATTGGGGAACGGAGGAGGAAGGAAGGAAGGAAGGCAGGTGGGGGGGTGTTGCTTACCCCCCCCCCCGATAAACTACATGCGGTGCTCACCCAAAAACCCAGTAATTCTGGTGTCTGGGGCAAGGACCCCAGATGCGCCTCTCCCTCCAGGCCCTGATCCAGCCTGGGGCCCAATCCTGGTGCAGGATTTTAGAGGACAGAGGGGATGGATCTGGCTTCCCACAGCAGCTGGGGATGGATCTGGATCCATTCCCAGCTGCCATGGGGAGCCAGATCTGTCTTCCAAACCCCCTAAAATTCTGCAAGCAGCAATCTGGATCCCATCCCCCCTGCAGCTTGCTGGTGGCAGTGGAAACTTCCCCGCTTGTCAGGCGGCAACTGGAGACGGATCTGGATTCCTCCAACCTGCTAGCGGCAGCAGAAAGCTTCTGCCACTACCAGCAGGCTGCAGGGGTCCAGATCTGTCCCCAGCTGCTTGTGGACGAGCTGGGAAGCTTCCACCACCAGGGCAATCTGGATCTGTTCCGCCCTGCCAGCTTGCCCGTGCGGCGGAAGCTTCCATGCTTGCCTGGTGGCAGATGGTAATGGATCTGGATCCCCGCAACCTGCCAGCAGTAACAGAAACTTTCCACCACTGCCAGCAGGCCAGGGGAATCCAGATCCATCCCCAGCTGCTGCTGGACAAGCAGGGAAGTTTCTGCCACACTGGCAAGATGCAGGCGTGGGGGGGGGGTGTGGATCCAGATTGCTGCTGGTGGCAGCAGCAGAATTTTAGGGTGTGCAGGAGACAGATCTGGCTCCCTGTGGCAGCTGGGAACAGATCCAGAGCCATCCCCAGCTGCTCTGGGAAGCCGGATCCATCCCCTGTGCCCTGTGAAATTCCCTACCTGGGGCTTTGGCCAGTTCATCCCAACCTAGTTATGTATGGCAACCTCTAAAAAAGAATTTTAAGGGTCCTATCTTAACATTTATAGGATGCCACAAGAGTTCTATTTTGCCATGTGATTGAACACTATGGAGTTGGCCCGTGGCTTGGCCTGATCTTCGTCATGCCCTCGCGAGGCATACTAAGTTAAGCTATGGAGCACTGCAGCCCTGGATGGAGAAAATAGATTTTAGGGTTTGAAGTAAAGAAAATGCTAGAATGCGAGAACTAGGGGTGGTAAGGGTGAGGTCTTGAGGGGTTGACCCCAAGCACCCTTGGGGAAGCAAGAAGGAACCCAGGAAGTAGAGGGGGTGATTTGCCTGTATGTATTAGGCAAGCAGTAGAGTTCACTGGGGAACTGGTTAGTCACCTAGCAAAAGAAGGGTCCCTTGTCTATAAGGGTATAAAGGTTCCTGGTCAGATGTCCTGCTGTAATATCAGGAGGTGCAAGGAAGTGGAGAAGGTGTTTGAGTGCCCCTATCTGAGGTGTGGGCCCCTCTGATAATCACTGGGGAACTTCTGCATGAAAAGAGTAAGGTTGCCTGAAGATGGTGATATAGTCTCAGGCAGATCGGGTAGACTAAGGCAAATAGCCCTGTGAACATGACAGCTCAGGGCCCCCAGTAGGCTCATCTTGAACCCTACCCAATCAGGGTAACTTGCGCTGCCTATGATGCCAAGGGCTAAGAAGGCAGCTGGGGTCCCTGACACCACCTCTGAGGCGGTCTGAGTCCTCTGCAAATGAGGACCGTTCCTTGAAGGGAAGGTCCTTGATGGCCTGTTGGGTGGTTTGGGGTAGGGCCTGTCTCCTGGAGCCATGCCATGCATCGCATAACCAAGGCAGTGGCTACTCCCTGGCTTTCAGTATCTGTGGCATCCCAAGTAGCTAGGAGCGCATTGCAGCATGGCAAGGAGCCTTCCTCAAGGAGCAACTTGAAATCCTCCCTCTGATCCTGGGGAAGGAGGCCTGTGAATCTCTTTCAGGAGTCCCAAATGCCTGAGGTGTACCTAGCCACCAGTGGCTGGTGTTCACTATATGCAGTTGGAAGCAAAGGTCAAATATCTTCCTACTTAGGATCTGCCTGGCCCCTCTGAACTTTGGTGTGGGATGCAAAGGGGGTTCCAGCCTATGCCCTAGGGAGGCCTCAATTACATGTGCACTCGGGCTCAGGTGACAGATGAGAAAGGAGAATTCCTCTGGTGGGACCTGGTACTTGTGAGCTGCTATGTCTGACACTAGGGAAATAGAAGCAGGGTATTGCCACTAAGATCTGGCAATGCTGTGTACGCAAGGGTGCAAGGGCATGGCTACCGTGTCCAGTGGGGCTGATACGCCCAGATTAAATAGTTGGTGTTGGACCTCCCCAACTGGTCCAGTCTCTAAGCCCGTGTAAGCTGAAACCCGACGTAGAAAATCAAAGTAGGCCGTGGTGTCGTCTCTATAGGACTCTGGCCTGGGGTTCAATTCTCTATCTGGGCAAATAGTGGCCAGCTCTTTGGCACCATGGTGAGTCCGCTAAGGAGGGACTTCTCTTGGCACTGACCATTCTTGAGAGCCGCACCGGTAGGGGCTTGGTGCAGCATGTCTGACCCTTCTAGATGGGGTCACAACTTCCACGCTCAGGGAACGGGAACTTTTCCATGGTTCAGGATGTTCGGCACCAGGCCACGTAGATGATACCGGAGAAGTGGAGGTGCTATAGCATTAGGGAGAAGTGGAGGGCGACCTACTGTGCTTCCTAACTTGGGCCAGGGCTGTACCATCCAGAACCTTTAGGGGAGCTTCTTCTTTTGGCACCGGGGAGCTTGGCACCTCACTAGGTGCCAGAGAGTGGTGCTGTTCAGGAGGAGACTATATCCCCAAGAGGAAAGTGGGCTTTCCTCTCTGCTTAAGAGGCTTCGGGGGTATATGCGTAGGCAACAGCAATGAGGCCTTTGCCGCCTCAAAGGCTCCAGGGGTGGTCAGGATCCACACTGCTTCATGCTCACAGTGCCGGGAGTGACCTGGCTGGGGAGGGGTAGACCGGTGGGAGTGCTTTGGCACCGATGTCAGTGCTGATCGCATCTTCTGCTCTGCAGAGGAGCGGCACCAAGATGGCTGGTGCCGAAGGTGATCCCAGTTCTTTGGGGATAGGTTGCCTTGCTTGCTCTAAGGCCAATGCACGGTGCCTTTGCTCCCTGTCTTTCAGTGTCCTCAGCTTGAAGCACTGACAGATGGAGCAATTAGTGGCCCGGTGAGACTCACCCAGGCACTGCGGGCACTTCTCGTAGGGGTCATCCCATGGGAAAGCCTAGCCACAAGAAGTGCAGGGTTTAAAGCCTGGCATCCTTTGCCGGTGATGGGAGCAGTCTTCCTGGTCCGAACATGCATGTTCTGTGGAAGTGCCAGTTCACAGTGGAACAATATCCACAAACAGGTCCTCTAGCTTGAATGAATTGTTCATACAATCAGCTAACAACAGGCACATGCAATCTCAAAGACAGGCTTTTTGAAAACCGTCGGTGAGGGCAGAAAAAGGAACTGGGGAGGGTCAGGGTTGGGGCTATATATATAGCCACAGGAGTGGCCAGAGGGGGCATCGGCAACTGACCCTGCTCTACAAGGCTAGGGCAAAAGGTTCCGACCAATCGTGCGCTGCAGCACCTAGACACCTAATACTGAATGTATCCGAGCAGCGCTTGAAGAAGAACTACTGATTACTGCCGTGGTTGATGTATCACGTAGCACAAAAATAAATGGTATACTTAGAAAAAGGTATACGTGGCTCTCTACAACTGGTTGTACATCAGCAAGGGGTAGGATCCCCTTTCTGATCACAGTACAAGAACCTATGCACTGGGAGAAAGATTAGACTAGTCCTAAAGACCATTTCTGGACATGTTCAGACATATTTTCTCTCTGATGTCATGCCTTCCCCTTTGTACACAAACACTCCCAGGAGGGGTGGGGGTGGGGAGATGAGTTGAGAAGCACACGTTTGAACAGTTACAATACTATTCAGGTTCTTGGGCTATCTGTAACTGGATGCTAGGGGTGTAATGAAAAAACAGCAAAACTCTCTTTTGAGAGAGTGATGGTATTATTTTCTAAGTGTAGTAGATAATAATGTTAATTCCAGCCTGGCTAATTATTCTGTCTTTCTAAATTCCACCTTTCCTTTTGAGTGCCTATACTGTTTCTTCACTTTCTTATTTTTTTTTCCACAATGGCCAGAGCCCTATTTCTGTTGGGAAATTTGGAAAACTGAATTGGGGGACACAAGCCCCTGCCATCTTATCAGCACAGCTGCTAGTTGGAGCACCTTTGAACTATCTATAGATCAAATAAAAAAGAAAAATAAACAATTGGCTGATGATACCCATTACTGTTTTCAAGCATAACAATGCCCCACTCTGAAGAGAACTAACTGCATTCCCTGCTGGGAGCCATCTAACAACTGTGGTATAGTGAAGTGATCAGTCAACAGGCATAGGAAAGAAAAAACAACAAGGAGTTGTGTGGCACTTTCCTTGTTGTTTTTCACAGGACTAGACTAACATGGCTATCCCTTTTAAAATTAATAGGAAAGAAAACCTCCTTAATTCCTTCTTTCGACCTCAGAGTCAGCTCCAGGGTAGGGAAAAAGAGATGGCACCTGCTTGTGCCTGCCTCTTATTTTGAGGGAAGAAAGGCAATTGACAGGGAGAAGGTCAGGTAGGGGAAAAACAGACAGTTAGTATCTGGAATGATGGAAAGAAGAGGATGAGCCTGGAGGGAGAAAAACAAAACTATGCTATAAAAAGGAAGGGGGTGGAAAAGGAAGAGGAACAGAGATCAAGAACTGATAGGAAGACTATTCTAACCAACAGCAGAAAAATTATTATCCATTATTCACTTTGCTATCTGTGAATAGTCAAACCTGAATCCTTTTATAATTACCATACATTGCTCATTTCCAGAAAACTGTGGTTGCTTTAATTATGGTTTCCAGAATTTTTTTTTTGGTTTAAAATATCAGTAACCAAGGGAAGAGTGAAATGTAACATATCAGATCAAAGCATTAGGTATGTTGTGTTATGAATTATGCTGGGATGTGAAATGACAAACTAATGTAACTGAGCAGAATGTGTCATCCTGTCAGTTTTGTAGGGGATGGGTGAAAATGTTCTTCTTCTTCGAGCGCTGCTCGGAAGCATTCAGTAATAGGTGTCTCCATGCCAGAGCACCGGATTGGTCAGAAAAAACTTGTCCTAGCCTGTCAGAAGAGGGGAAGCGGCCACCACCCCTTGCGCCATCCGCAGCGATATATACGGCTGCCTTCCCGCCCCCGCCTCAGTTTAATTTCGTCCGCCTTTTGCATTGGAATTGGAACGTCCACTCCTTGCAACTCGCAAGCAGCCTGTGTCTTGGCCTTTGTTCGTGCCCAATGTAATAATAGGGGGCCGCTTGCCCGGGCACCCCATTCGCCACCAAGTGCACACTAAAAAACCCCTTATGGACAGTGTAAGAGGCTCTGGCCTGGAATCTGGGAGGCTACAGACTAGCATAACTCAAAGGCACTAACTTTGTGGGAATCGAAACCCACCTAGGAATTTATGACCACCTGGAAATTTGGTTCCCACCTAGGAATTTATGATCCACCTAGGAATCTGGACCCACCTGGGAATTTATGACCCACCTGGGAATTTAAAACTTAATTGGAAAATTACTAACTCAATCGTGGGAACCACTAATATGACAAAACCCCCCTAGTGTGGGAACCAGAAAACACTGAGCAAAAAATCCTATAAAAAGGAGATGCCAACTGGCAAAAGTTATGGAGGTTCACGTGTTACCTGCCCGACCTGATCACTCTGACGGTTGGATCTCCTGAGGAAAGCTAGCTCGTGTGGTGTCCCTTACCATGCCCCTTGTGTTCATGCTGCTGGTCAGTGGTGCCTGGGTTGTGGTACGTATATAAAAATCCCCTAATGGTACATTGCAGTTTGTTTTACCTTGCAATTTTGTTTCATTGTGAATACCTAGCAGTTTTACTTTGTTACAAATACCTTGCAGTTCTGCTTTGCAGTTTTGCTGTGTCACTTATATAGATTTGTAGTTTTGCTCTGCAGTTTTACTGTGTTATTTATATAGATTTGCTACCTCAGTTAGTCTTGTAAGATTGCTGTTTTAGTTGTTGGTTGCTACCTCAATTGTCACTGTGATTACCCATTGGAAAATTTTTCCCCGTTGTCACTCTAAATAAACGAAGCCATTTCTCAGTTAGGACTACTGAGTCTGATGTCTCCTTCTCCCATCGCGGTTGGGAACCAACAGCCTTCTACTCTCTGTCCGGTGGGGCACATTTCTTTGCGGATTTAACTCCACCGCGAGAATCCCCAACACCAGACTGGAACATCACATCGATGATGCTGGGGTTTAAAACCTGCGCTGAGTGCGGCAAGGCCTTCCTCCAGGACAACCCCCATGGGAACTGCCTTAGATGCCTGGGCAAAGACCACATGGTCTCGGCATGTTCCATCTGTCTCTTCTTTAAACCTTGAACAATTAAGGAGAGGAAACAGTGACGCCATGCCCTAGCCTCGGAAGAGGCTTGGCACCCTTCACCTGAGGCTTTGGGTTCGAGCCCGGCACCAAGACCCAGCTCGGCCCCGGAGCCTGCACGGCACCGTGCCACCGGTGGCCGCTGCCACCACACCACCTCGGTGCCAACTCCAGCACCCCAGCGCCTACCCGGTGCCTCGGCACCTTGGCACCGATCGAGGTCTCCCTCAGTCAGCCCAGCACCGTCAGCACTGGGCTTGCCTCGGCACCACGCCGTATCATCCCTGGTGCCAATGGCATGGTACAGCCAGGCCTCACCAGTGCCGACCTCACCTCGGCACTGGCTGACTCCACCCTCGGCACCACAAAGCCTGGTGCCGAAGGAATGGGAGGCTTCCCATCCAAGCAGTCCTCCCTCCCCCAGCAAGGACTTGCCTGTGACTCATGCGGAGTCACTTCTCCTCCCGTCCACCCCAGAAGCAGTGGAGGCAGCACAAGCCCTGCTGCTCCTCCTACCCCACCTCCAAGCAGAAGGGGCAAACCGGCCTTCATTTCAAAAGCCTGGGTACATCCGGGACACTCACCCTCGCCTTCCAGCAGGGGCATCGCTGGGGCAGAGGAACACCTGGGGCATGGGCCCCGCCCCGCCCCGCCCCCAGCCAAAAAGGCCCCACCCCCCTGGCCTGGGATAGGGCCATGGGGAGGCCGCGCTGCCACTGCCAGCTAGCCCGTGCTGCAGTGCAGTGTGGCGCAGCCTAGCCTGGCATGGCACGGCCGGAAGTGGCCCGCGGCTGCAGCCCTGGATCCCCTGCTGGGGACGGGGCCACTGCAACCGCGTGCTGCTGGCCAGGTCCTGGATCCCCAGCAGGGGACGGGGCTGCTACGGGCGGCCAGTCGGGCCCCGGATCCCCAGCCTGGCCGCCGGTGGCTGCGGCGATCCCGTCCCCAGCCGGGGATCTGGGACCCGGCCGGCAGCCTGGGGATGCAGTGGCCGCAGCAGCCCCGTCCCTGGCCGGGGATCCAGGGCTGCGGCCGCAGGCCTGGCTTCCAGCGGCCCTTTCCAGCCACGCTGGGCCAGGCTAGGCTGAGCCACGCCGCACCACAGCGCAGGCTAGCTGGCAGTGGCGGTGTGGCCTCCCCCTGCCCCTATCCCGGGCCAGGGGGCGGGGCCTGCCGGGCGGCCAGATAGGCCCCGGATCCCTGGCTGGAGACGCGGCCGCCATGGCCGCGGACCGCCAGGGATTGGGCCCCAGATCCCCAGCCCAATTGGGCCAGAGAACCCGGGCACTGGCGTTGGGACCCGGGGCACATGCCCCGGGTGCCCAACACTAGCGATGCCACTGCCTTCCAGCCCCCCGTCTTCCATCCCAGCAGGGGCTGACACCACTCCACTGCTGGCACCGGGCAGGGAATCTTGATTGCCTTCCCCTGCCTCCAGCCTGGATGAGGGACCCTCTAGGGGCTCCAAATGGACCCCATGCCACACACTGGCACCACCACCCTTCCAGTTTCGGCTGCAAGAATGGTCCCCTGAGGGAACTCCCTCCCCTCTGCGGCGGATACCTGGTGCTGTGCTGTCCCCGGCACCGGAGTCCTTTATGGGAAACCTCTTGGCGCACTTCGACCTGCTGCACCGTGCCATGGCCCATTTAAGTATGGAGGTGGAGCCCCTGAATCTCCCCCACAATAGCCTGTTTGGACCAGCATTCACCTCCATGGTGCCCTTAGCACTCCCGCCTCACCCAAGCATGTGGGACCTCGCATGCTCCCCGTGGCAGAGTCCAAGCTCCGTCCCCCTGGTTTAGGATACAGCGAGCATGAAGTATCGGGTGCCCGGATCGGACTACCCCTCGCTCACTGGCCACCCAGTTCCCCCTAGAGACATGGTTCAGATGGCAATGGGGGCCGGAGAAACCCCCAGGAACCTCCTCTCCCCCTCCGGGGAAACTAGGGAACTGGATCTGTTAGGTCGTAAGGTGTATTCTTCATCGGCCTTTCAACTGCGAGTGGAACCAGGCTATAACCAGTAGATACTTGCTGGATGTCTGGGAGTCACTTGGGAGATTTAGAAATACGCTTCTGCCTGAGGCCAGAAATGAGTATGATGCCTTCCTGGAGGAAGGCAACATAATCTCTCAAGACCCACTTCTTTCAGCCCGTGTTGCAGTGGACACCACTGCCCACACTATGGCCTCGGCGGTTACCCTCTGCAGGGTAGCATGGCTTAGGGAGGCTAGAGTACCCCCTAACACACAGCAGGCGGTCCTTGACCTCCCCTTTGAGGGGAATGTTCTGTTTTCCCCTGAAACCCTCTCTGTGGTGGGCACAGCCTGGGATCCTCGGGGAGAGGCCAAATATTTCGGCCTCCTCCGTCCCAGACCCCCCCCAACTTAGATCTCCAACTCCCCAGGTGGGGCAACAACCTTTCTTTCCTTCCCACCTCACTCATGGCTGGAAGAGGGCCTTCTCCCCACTCCCCCCCCTCCAAGGAGAGGCTCCTCTGACCACCGCCACCCTCTTTACCCTTAGGGTGCAGGGGGTCCCAGGCCATCACTGCCGCAGACAGCCAACCCCCCCCCCAGGTCCGGTGGGATCCATCCCAGTCCTTCCTTGTTCTCCCCCTTCTCCAATTGCAGGACCAAGAATTCGATTGGGATGCCGGGGGCTGACAATACAACAAAGCCTGCCTACGGTGCCAGTACCCCAATACCGTAGCTACTACCCCCCACCTCTCACCCCGAGGATGGAAACCACCCCTCTCCTATCCCTGACAGCCTTCCTTCCCAAATACTCCCCACTGCATTCCCTACCCTAACCCCTCATCAAGGGATGAAAGTGTGTCTCATTGTAGCCAGCTGTGGCAGGGCTCCGAGACATGCACATCTGAAGCCTACTCGCACCAGGACTATGCCTGTGGCCATGAAGCATGTCCCAGGTAGGCCCCCTCATTCCGGGTCAGGGGAAGGGGAGGGGATGCTTCTGGTCACACCAGTGTTTTCTGCAGTGTGATCCCAACCCCTGTCAACAGGATTTTCTCCTGCATACTAAGGGGACACATCTGTGCAACAATTCAGCTACCTGGATAGCTATTTCATCGGGAAGGTATCTCTAGAGCGGCTTTTACCCCAGCATGGGCCCTAGGTACAGCCCACTCCCCCTTTTCCCACCCTCACATGGTTCCTTGTCTCTACCCCTGGTCATCTAGCAGGAACAGGGGCCCACCTCAGGAACCCTCACCTTGCTCTACCCTCTCCGAGGGGACCCATGCTTCCCCAACCTCACCAAAACACGGCCAGGGGCATCCTTCTAAAACCCTGAGGGGGAACACCTTGTTGTGTAGCACATGTTGGGAAACGGTGGAAAGTCTATCCCTCTGACTGCCCTCCCACATATAGTTCCTGACTCGGCAGCCACTGCCTTCTGGACAGCTGTCTACTTCAGACAGAAGGTTCCCTACTTCCAGGGCACTTGCGTAATTTTGTGCCTATGCTTTTATTCCCTGGCAGGATGTAATCCCCTTTCTCCCCTTCTGCCCTGCCTCCCCGCGGGATCGCCCCACTACACTGCGCATAGCCCTTAGTGCTACTGCGGTTTCTCCCCATGCGCATTAGTGGCACCTGGCAATTCTGCAGTCCCTTCTTTCTTTTCTCAAGGACCTGTTAATACCCACTGCCATCCCGATGGCGTGATATACAGAGAACCCATTCTATACAATATATAACAGTTTGGGGTTGTACCCCTTTTATTCACCCTCTGGCTCCCTCCAGGGAGAAAACTTTGTGGGGTTCTCTGATCCTGGGGTGCCCTTCAGCTACGGCAGCTGCCACCTTGTTGCGGTCCCATTCTCTGGCTTAAGAAGGGCCCTTCCTTGGCAGCGGAGTCCTTCAATATCCATGTATTGAAGAGTTTTTCCTCCTCGGCAACCCTGGCATGGCATAGTGGTAGAGTCATCCCTCGGGCAAGCACCATAGGTACTGAGTCTGCGGGCTTTACGGCCTTCCTTCGATTCTTCAGTCGCTGAGGGGCTGACTAGAGTTCTCTTCCGTCCCTCTCCTTTCCTCCTCACACTGAGTGAGAACTTCGAGAGGCAGACCCCACAAGCTCAGACCAGTGGAACCCTCCCCCACACTCTAGCGCCTTGCGGGCCCTAGTAGGCCCATCTTGTCAACATTGCCTCAGGCCACCTCGCAGTCAATATTTTTCTAGAACCTCTCTCCTATGAGAGCCTGGTTGTGGTGCCGGCTGAGCTGAAAATGCATGCTTCGGTGCTACAAGGTTGTTAATTAGCATGTTGTAGGCCCGTCCTGCTTGGCTTGACTCTATACACTGTGGCTAGTGTCTCATGGTTTCCTCAGCCACCCTTGAGCCCATCTCACGACCTTGTATCCTTTTCTCTCCTTTACCCAGACAGGTTGCTTGACCGCATCCTAGATAAGGGGCATTGTCATTCACTTACTTCTCCCTGTGTATTCAGTAGTTGCCAGATCAGTCCATGACTACGTGGCTCCCGCAAAACTTTCAGGTGCTCTATACTCTCCCTCTCTTTGTTCTTGCGCAAGACACACCCATATGGCTAGTCTCTTTTGCTAGCTTAGTGTTCTCCTTCGAGTCCACATGACACGGCCCAGGCCTAGACATTGTATTCTGTTGGTTAAAGCCACATTTTCCTCCTAAGCAAGGGCAGCCGCACAACCCGTTTCTTAGGTTGCGTCCATTTCTCCAGCTCAGGTGACCTTATCCGACCTGCGTATGCGTTCTGCCTCAGTGGGTCTGGTCTTGCCCTGTTCTGGTTGATCCCCAGCTCTTGCTTCTTCTGGGTCCTTCAAGGCCCGCCCACCTCTTTACTTCAGCAAGCGTCTTGCTGGCGGACCTCTACCTTAGAGGGCTTGTTGCTGTGCTGAAGGTGGAAGTACCAACTCCACCCGCCATCCATCAGCATGGCTAGTAGTCACCTATTACTGAATGCATCCGAGCAGCACTCGAAGAACGGTGGGTTACTTACCAGTAACCATCCTTCTTCGAGATGGCTGCTCGAATCCATTCAGGCCCCTCCCCTCTGTCCCCGCTTCTGGAGTTGGCGACTCTGAGGAACTGAGGAGGGGATGGGGAGGCGGCCGTATATATAGCCATGGGTGGCGTGAGAGGCGGTGGCCGCCTCCCCTCTTCTGACAGGCTAGGACGAGTTTTTTTCAACCAATCCGGTGCTCCAGCACAGAGACACCTATTACTGAATGGATCTGAGCAGCCCGTCTCAAAGAAGGACAGTTACTGGTAAGTAACCCACCATTTTTAAGGCAAATGAAGTTTTTGGAAACTATTTTTAAAAGTATTTAAATATAAGAAACAAAAATAAAAACCTAAATAAAGAGCAACAATCTGAGCACAAGTAACACAGTTCAGATCAAAGCCCTGGTCTGCTATATCACCTTCCTACACTTACCTCTTCCTAAAATATCTTGGTTACCTCTCACTTTCATATCTGCGTACCTTTAAAGATAAGTGTTTCTCATATCATCAAGAAATTGTCAGTATTTTTGTTATCTTACATATAAGACTAATGATATGAAGCAACGTTTGCCATATCAACATATCAGTCAAAGCAAAGCAGTGCCGAATTTCCCATTAGGCACTGCAGGCAAAAGTGCCTAGGGCCTATGAAATCTTTAGGGCCTACGAAGGAGGGAAAAAATTAAACAGAAAAAATGAGAAAAAGTAAGGAAAATCACATGGATTAGCATTAGCTTAGTTTAAAGTGCATCATGTCAATCATCAAAATTCAATTGGCATTTACCCCTCTTTTTGCACATTTCGGAGTGAAAGTGCCTAGGGCCTACGAACACCAAAATCCAGCCCTGGAGACAAGAACTTTTCTACCTTCCAAGCAGTAATCTCTTTGCAAAATGAAGAGTGAACAGAGTTTATTTTTAAGGAGACTTCTGCATTTCTCTGTACTGATGTGGAAAATATAGTTTTGATTCTCTTGGTATATTAGGATTCTATACAAATTCTCTAACAATTATAAAATTTGAACAACATTTTTTAAAACTAGAACATTGCCAAATAAAAGATCCCAAATTATCAACAGAATAAAGAACACTATAACACACAGAGAGCTATCCATTAAATACATTTAAGCAGGGGTGTCACTGCCCTGACAAAAGGATCTCACTCCCTTCAAATCAGCCCCACCCACCTGGGCCTGATCTGGCTCCCAGCCAGACAGAGTTGGAGCCAGAGCCAGAGGTGGTTGGACCTAGTGCCCAGTCCTTCTCCAGCTGTCTATCCAGGGGTCTCTGGTCAGACACAGGGCACTGGAGATAGGACACAGGGCTTTTGTACCAAGTGCCTGGTGCCACCAAAGCCCCTGCATTTAAATTATGGAAGCACGTTCACAACTATAAGCATATGAATACTTCGATTAATGTCAAGAAGACTACTCATACTATTAAAATTAGGCAAATGCTTAAGTATTTTGCGGGGTGTGTGTGTGTGCAAAATACATACCATTGTTTGACAAGATAAGGTGGATTAAGTAATTTAGCATCTGTTGGTGAAACAGATGTTAGGGCACCACCTGGAAGGTAGGAGATCCCAAGTTTAGCTTATTTGCTCCATTCAATTGTCAATCACTTATCCAAAGTGGAATAGCTTCAACAGGAGAGACAGAATGCACAGTAGAAAAAACCCCAAACCCACAGCTCTGGTTTTCAGTGTAAAAGTTTCACACTAGCTTCATAACCACCCATCAGAGAAGTTACACTGCATTAGAAACTAGAAACAAAAGAGAATTGCTGTAGATGCATGCATGCAGTCATTGAACAGAAAGAAGCCTATGTACGCTGATTAACTAAAATTGTAGCAAGGCAGGAGTGTATGAGAGATGAGCAAAAAACCCCAAACTTGCTGATAATTAGACTATGCATGAAAGAAACGGAACCCATAATAAATCAAAGGTAGCACAGATATTGCTCTACCCATTGATATAATTTTAGATAAAAGAGATTAAGATGGGAGATATAATTTACAATCCATTGTTCATTCTAGGCAGCAGATTTAGTTAATAAAAACCTATAAACTTTTTCAAAAATCTATTGTAAGGTGATGAAGGCAGCATGGGTGGTGTAGTACACCAATGGACAGTCCAGCAGGGTAACTGATATTTTTCAAGTTTTGTTAAAAATCTTCATTGTAGGACTAAAATATTACCTTTTGTTTGCTTTTTCTTTAGAGAGGTCATGCAATTCTTTATATTATTATTGCATGGTAATACTTTACTTATTAAAAATAAATAGTATTGCTTTCAATGAGCATTTGATCCACAGGATTGATAGTAAGAAACTGAACATTATTTTCTGGTTTTTGTCACCTGTTCCACTTGAGGGATACAATGGTCAGTATTCTTGTCACATGTCAGGGGAAGTCTCCTGATTCCAAAGGTCATGGTTACATTGCTTACCTGAAGACCTAATTTTCAGCTTATGTTCTCTGGTTGGCTGCACTGTTAGACAGCATTCAGCTGGGAGTTGAACTTCATGCTGGACAGTGGCATAGAGGGCTTCAAAGAACCTCCTTAATCCCCTCTGGGATCTATCAACATTATCAGATCCTACACATAAGGATTTGCAGCTCCCAATTGCTCTTCTTCCTCATATCATTCAAATAAGTTGGGTTTCCCTGTGCTGTCCCTCCTGTGGTTGCAGCCAGGGCAGCACAGAATGTGAAACAAGCAAAACCAGGAAAAATACACAAACTAACCTCCCTTTTCCACCGGCAGAGCCGTAACTACAACTCTTTGTGCCTGCGGCAAGCAGGCCCAGACACATCCCCCTGGGACCTGTTCTGGCTTGGGGCCCAATCCATTCCCACCTGCCACTGCCAGCAGGCTAGAGAGATCTGGATCAGTCCCCAGCCACCACCAAAGGTGGTAGGAAGCTCCCGCTGCTGCAGAATGGCAGGGGGGATCCGGATCAGTCCCCAGCCACCACAGGAGACAGCAGGAAGCTGGATCCGGATCTGCCCCGCTGCCAGCAGTGGCAGGGACTCCCTGCTGCTGGATGTGTGATAGCTGTTGCCAGAAGGCAGCATAAGCCCCAGCAGTGCCAGAAGTCCCAGGTGCCAAATTTTAGAGGGTGCAGGGAATGGATCTGACTCCCTGCGGCAGCTGGCAACAGATCCGGATCCATCCCTAGCCATTGTGGGAAGCCAGAGCCATCCCCTGCACCCTCTAACATTCAGTGCCTGGGACTTTGCCCTGCTCGACCCAACCTCGTTATGGACTTGTACCCAGAAAAATAGGGGAAAACTGTGTCAAAAGTTCATGCCTCTTTGCCTATGATGAAGTACAGCACAGCTATGTAGCACTGAGGCATCCCCTGGGGAAGCCAAGCTTCCAGAACCCTGCCTCCCCACCTCCCAGGTGCAGACGGCCATATGAGAGGAGGTAAGCTGGGGGAGGAGCTCCATATCCCAGCAGAAAGGCCAGGTGGGTGACTGGATAACATCTGTTGTGAGGTTTTTTTTTTTCCCTCCCATAAAATCCCAGTTGTCTGTGATCCAGGAGGAGAGCATATGAATGAAAGGTTAATTGTGGGAACACTTAAAAAAAAAAAAAACCACCAACAACAACCGAGAGTCCTGTGGCACCTTAAAGACTAACACATTTCTTTGGGCATAAGCTTTCATGTGCTGCAACCCACTTAATCAGATTCAAGAAGTGGAAACTATAGTTGAGAGGTATAAATTCACATGCCAGGATGGAGGAAAGCAAGTGTTAGCAAAATCAATTTGGTTAGGGTGGATGGGGCCTTGGAATGCTTAGCACATTACAAAAAGAAATTGTCCCTGTTCTCACATTCTCACCTTCTAATCAACTGGTATGACTGGGCCCCATCTTCCTGAACTGAACTGACTTTTCTAACACCTGCCCTCCTCCATCTTGGCATGTATATTTATATCTCTCAACTGTAGTTTCCACTTCATGCATCTGACAAAGTGGGTTGGAGCCCACAAAAGCTTATGCTTGAAGATATTTTTTAGTCTTTAAGGTGCCACAGAAATCTTGTTGTTTTTGCTGTACACAGAGGGTTGGCTCAAGGGGCTATGGTGACCTGAGCTGGCTTTTGCTTAGCCCCCTTTCCCCACTGTGGGGGGTGGGTGGAACCCGGCCTCTGCTCTGGCCTGGCTCACCCCACCCCCAGGGCATGAAACAGCAGGCCCAGGCGTGGAGACGGCCAGCCCAGAGGCCAGGCTTTGCTCTCTCATCCCTCCCCTGGACCGGCTGCTCCTTCCTAGGGGCAGGGAGGACTAGCCCAGAGGCAAGGTGGGAGAGCGGAGTCTGCCTCATGGGCTGACCCACTGTGCCCCTAGGCCGGCTGTTTCCCACTCTGGAGGTGGGAAGAGCCAGCACAGAGCAGGAATACCATGCGCCAAAGCAGTGCTCCTAATTTCCGGTGCCCTGAGCCAGCACCTCACTGGCTTATCAGTAGAGCCAGCCCTGGTACACAGATGAACACAGCTACCCCTGTGAGAACATTTAGTACTTCTAAAGCACTTTTCACCTGATGACCCCCAAGGTCTCTAAGCAAAAGCAATGAAGTTAAGCTACACAATACTCCTCTGAGACAGACAAGTATTATCCCTTCTTTTTGACTGAAGAAATTGAGGCACAGTCTGATTGCTTTTAAAATCAAAAGACAGACTTTCCTTGAGTTCAAGCTTTAAATGACTGGTGATCCAATGTTACAATGCAAGTCTATGACAAACTGTCAAACCTTCACATTCCTTGCTCTACTTTCAACAAACCATGCTGCTTCTTTATTACATTGTACTTACCATTTTGCTTATCTGGGAAATAAATGAGTGTTTTTGAAAGGAGAAGGGACTCTTCACTGATTACTCAATAATGTAGGAAAAACGAAAACACCCATCTGACAGGAATCAAACAACTCGGATTAGGGATGGGCAGTCTGGGAGCCCAGCTAAGCAGTGAAATTGAACTGGACTGGAGTAGAGAAAGCTCCTCTTTTATTTTGCTAAGGTCAGTGTCAATCTCAGACAGCATGAGGGCATAGCATGCTGAGCTTTATATGCTTCATGAAGGTAGGTTCCCAGTTGGCTGAGAGAACCAGGCTGCATGGAGCAGAAAAGCATTTGTCTTCCCAGCACTGAGGGCAGGTGGCAGGGAAAGCGGTGGCACCACCACAGACAATCAGAGAAGGCCTTGCCTCTCTGTGCCTTCAATAAATTCCACCAGTGTGAGTGCCCATTATCTGAGCTGGAGTTAAAGATGTCAGACCAGGTCACTGCATTTAATGTACAGTGTGAGTCTGCAAGGCTACATCTCTATGGTGATAAAAGCCCTATGTCATGGACTCATCTGGTTTGGGTCAGACTACTTGGGCATGGCCTTTTGGGCTAAAAATTGCTTTGTAGCATTTTGGGTCAGGATCACAGGGTACCAAAGCTTGGATAGCAGCAGGAGCTTACATTCTGTGGGTCAGATTTTCAGCCACTTAGCCTGAGACTTACATGGTTGAGTCAGCTAAACCAGGGTAGTCTTGGCTATTTTATGCCCGTGTAAACAGAGGGTGAATATTTGAACAACTGTTGGGATTTGTATTCTGCTGCCTACACATGAATGGGGCCTTAGCCTGTAAACTCCTTGGGACAAGAGCTGTATCTTTCTTTATGTTTTGTCCAGTG